>KK121583.1:356981-394655 GCA_000611955.2 Stegodyphus mimosarum | reverse complement strand
CATGAAAACCTTTAACTAAACAACATCTATTGGCTAAATTTGTATAATTACTTACTTTAGTCTCTGTTTTCAGAGGCTTTCATTCATTATGATGATATCCGCTTTATTAAAAAAAGTAAGAAAGAGAAATATTTTAAACTATAATCTAATATATAACAAATGACAAAAAATCTCATGTTCAGATAAAGACAATCATGCCACTCAGGGAATTAAAGTTAGTTCTAATACACATGCAGAGCAATTTCTGTTTATCAGTGTTTTCTGAAGGACTGAGAAATTCAGATGCAAATTTATTACAAGTATAAATGTACAAAATAAATAGGTAAACTTTAAGTTGTGAAAGTCGCATCCCATTCTTTTACGTTTGGGGAAGTATTTCAGAAGAGAATAAATAATTGTGGATTCCATAGTAATAACAATTATTTTTTCTCATTTAAAATTTAAAAGCAATAGAAGAATTTATGAAAGCTTTGATAGTGCTTTTATAAATATACATATAAATGTAAGCTAAAAAATATGAAAAATTCTAATTTTAATTTCCAGTAGTCCGTTCACTCTTCATTTCAATTTGCACTTTCCTTTTCTCTCCTAAAAATAGTAACTGCTTATAAAAAAACCCTCTCTACACTGCATCTCTTCCAAATTAGTCTCCGTCATCAGTTTTTATGTTTCGTTGTTAATACAGATAACATTTTAACTTCTGCCCCAAGTTTTCTTTTGAATGTGTTACATATTCCTGCTTTCCTACCTATTTAGCTAACATTTGCAGCTCACCTATTTCATAAATCATAATGTCATAATGAAAAAAGGTTCTAAATATGATGGAGAATAGGTAATCCAGTATGATTTATATTTCATAAGGAAGATACTCTTCTCAAGAACATTTCATTCAGAAATAAATGTGTTTCTCAGTGTAATTTAATTACAATAATGTAATTGTGTGTTTCGATGTCATCATGATCTGCAATGTTAGTTATAAATGAAAGTAACTGTGTCTTTTCTCATAATAAAATATTATGTATTTTAGAGCTAGCAGGATTCTCTGAATTTATGTGCACCTTTCTGTTTGAATAGATGATTTTAAAATTTGTTTATTTAAATTTAGAATTTTAGTTTTTTCATCATGCATGATATCAAGACAGCTGTTCAATTACTTGACATATTCAATAGCGCTATCAAAAAGTGGTAAAAAGAAAAATTTTGCCATAAATCACTAACAAAATTTAATGAGTGTTTTAACAACAATAAAATGTTGTGCTTCAAAATTAGAGATAATTTAAGATAAAAAATTAAAATTCTTCATAAATTCCTAAGTTCTGTGTTCAGCATCTTAAGTGCTTGCGAAACTTATTCATCTACTTTCAATTTCTGGGTTTAAGATGTGGCTTTTTAAAAATGTATTTAATGCTGTTATCTTGTTAATAATCTATATTTAAATTATTTTTGTTATTATCATGAAGCAAGAAATTTTTGAATTCATGAATTTATAAAGCTAAAAAATATTTTTTAATCACTAATTATAAGTGCTTACACATCCAAAGTCACCAGGATTTGTAAGTACTAGAACTTAAAAATGAGAAATTGTTTCTATTGCCAAAGAACAAGTTATGTAATCTGTTTTTGGTTTAACATATGAAACTTATTTAAAAATGTCATGTTCTTTTGCAAAACATTGCAGAGCAAAAAATATTTCTTAAAGAAATAAATTAAATGAAGCTGGCCCTTGACTTTTGCAGATTTTACTTTTATATAAATTACTATTTCATACATTTAAAACACTTTTTTGTTGATGTTGCATATTCTATGCAGCAAGCTAGCTTGTGTTCACACATACACTGTCACCTACAGTAATGAACTCCTTGGAATGGAGTGATGGTGCAAGAGTTCCGAGCTATGATGGATGAACGCATAACATGTATTAAACAGATTTAGTCTATTATTTTTGTGTTACAGTATGTGTTGATAGGCTGTGTGTTTTGCCAATTTACTTGTTTATGGTGCTTACAAATTTATAAACCTGAGTGAGAAATGAAGAAACTGCAGTATTGATAAGAACTAAAATTACAATTATGGACTTATAATAAACTTCATATGATCAACACTAAGGATGGAAATAATTAAACATTATAAAAGTGGTAAAACTTTTGCTTCAATTGCTTGTGCATATAATATAAAAAAAATCTAAGATATGTTCAGTTTTGAAACACAAAAATACAATTAAGAATACATTCAAAATTGTGGAAATATATCTTCAAAGATTGTTTCCAAAAGGCATGATATAGTGATGGAGGAAATGGGAAGATATTTGTTATCATGCACTGACGGTTAACATCAAAACAATGTCTCTCTGAGTTTTTCAATTAGTACGATTTTGTTATCAGGACTATAAAAAATTGCCAAACTATTATTGATGCAAATGATGTCAAAAACAATTATGGTAACCTTATCGCAGGGAAGGGAGCATAATAGTAAATAACTATCTAAGAATATTATTTTTATTTAGATGAAAGGTTAATTTCATATATTGTAATCATTGTTTTGTGTGTGGGTGTGTAAACATCTCCACATCGATTTTTACAAATAAGAACTGAGGTGCTATGGAGCAGTGCTTCGATGGCATTTATTACACCATCTAGCATTGCCACACAGCTACTTTATTGCTTATATATGACACCTACTTTCAGGGTTCATAAATTATACTTGTGGTTAAACTGCCATCTCGCAATTAATCTGACTTATATGTTTTCCAGCAATCAGTATAAATTATGCTTCCTTCCGAGATATTTTCCTTCATGACATTCAAATGAAAGTTTTCAACAATCAATCTGGAACAGTGGGTTTTTGTCTACTTCAATTATTTTGTCATCTCAGCTGATTTTCAACATAGACTAAGCAACTGCATCTGTGGCTCACACCTGTAACTGTTCCATGTTGTATTGCGATTCACAAAATTCAACAAATGTCTTCTTCTAATACCAAAAATAGATGAACCTCACTTCTGTTAGGCTTTTCGATCCTTCAAACCAATTTTGTGTTCTTAATCCTTTCTTCTCATTACAGGATTCTTTCCTGCAGTGCCATTTTGCTGTTAAGTTATCGATAAAATATAATTTTATGTTGTGGTTCTTGAGCAAAATTGTCTACCATGAAAGTTGCCTTTTTGTTTAAAAAATTCTATTGCAGATTTTTCCTCTTTAGACAATTAACAAACTGTTAGATCCATTAAAACTGTTAGTTTTAAAAAAAAAAAAAAAAAAAAAAAAAAAATTAAAAATTAGACCAGCTTTCAAAAGCGACTTAAAAATCTATAATTACCTAAATTTACAAAGTATAAATTCACGAGCATTAAGAGGAATCTAAATTACTCTCAATTGTGACTAAATAGGCACCTTTGCTAGATTTGTTCTTTCTGTGCAGAACAGTACCTTCAGTTATTCAAGCTAAGGCTCCTGTTTGCATGAAGATTAGAAAACTAGATTAAAAGAAGATTATAATGTGGTGCTTCATGTAAGTAATGGTTGGTTCAAAAAATTTAAAATGAGGTATTCTTCATATAATATTAAATTCACTAGAAAATCACCTGATTCAGGTAAAGATGCTACAAAAAAGTATATTTCCTCAGTGTCCAAAATTATTGTAGATTTCTTGTCTGCACTGAATATTCGGCTAAGAGAATATTCAGTGCAGACAAGAGAGGTTACTTTGGAAAAAAGTACCTAATCATATATTTTTATTCCAGGAAGAATCAATTGGCCTTGGACATAAACCTTCTAAAAATTTATTGACATTACTTCTTAAAGGAAACTTAACTCGTGATTTAAAATTGAAGCCAATGTTAGTTTATCAAGCAGAAAATCCCAAAGTATTGAAAGATAAAGAATTGCTTACAGTCTTTTGAAAATCAAATAAAAAAGCCTGGGTTACTGTATTAATATTTAAAGACAAATTTTAATTTATTTTTCATTCTGTGCTGGCAGTTAAACAATAGTGTACAGATAAAAATTTACAATTTAGAGAATACTTGCATGTCATTACAGCCAACTTACTAGAAGTAGTCAAATTTTCAGAATGTGCCAAACTCTGACAAACAAGCACATAACCAGTCTTTAAGCATCCATGCCCCTAACAATCCTTCATTCAAACAATATCCCTACTTTCATAATATGCACATGTGGAATTTGGCAGCAATGTAAGAAACTGCAGTAAAATTTCAACAGGAATACAGAATTTTACCACAAATTTCTAAATGGAATAATGAGGAAATATGTTTGGCAGATAGCCAGAGTTGTCAAGGTTTGCATGACACGAAGTCTCTGTAATTTTCTGATGTTTTTTTTAAGTGAAAACAGATGACTATGTACTTGAGGAGTAGGATGGCATAAAAAAATTACAGAAAGTTTTGGTGAAGAATTGAGCTGTTTTATTTCTTTACTATATCACATAATCCATTTTAATAACTAAAATTTATATTTTAAATTGTTAAAATATGTTTTCTTGTCATATGCTAATAATGCTTTCTTTTTGCTTGCGAACTCACGATAAATATGGGTATTTTGGAAATCTTTCTAAAAACATACGTTAAAACCATCAATTTGTACCTTATAAGTAAATTTTCTTCAGTAAAAAAATTGCCAAATTGTGCCAAGGTCATTGCATTGATACATAATTACCATTTAAAGCATTATTAACCTTAGACAATGCTCCAAGAATCTAAAATCTTTGTACAATTTATATCCAGAGATCAATACTCTGTTTCTTCCTCCCAATACTACTTGTTTTGTACAGCTCATAGATCAAACAGAGATAGCCACATTTAAACAATATTATATGAGGACAACAATGAATCAGGCCATCAAGGCAGGAAAGTTGGGCCTACATTAAGAGATTTTTGGAACAATATAATACATGGAATGCAGTATACAATATTGGAGACTTGTAACCTGAAATAAAATATGAAACAATTAAAGGTTCCTGGAAACAATTAAGCTCAGAAATGATGGATGATGCTATAAATTCTGAAGAAACTTTGGAAAGTATCATAGCTAAAATAAACTAATGAACAACTAAATTGGGACATGAACAACAAAGAGGACTGAATCATATTCAGTACCTCTTTCAAATGAATACTTAATAGAGCAGCAAGAGTTAAATGAAATACACAGTGAAAGTAAGGAAGAAGAATCTGAGAAAATCATCAAGGCTTTTATAATCAAAAATATGAATGATATCTTCATACACCTCAACAAATTTTTTACTATTATGGAAGAATGTGATCCCAGTGGAGGATGTATATCTCAAGTACATAGGGTGATAAAATACACAGCATATTACAGGGCTCTTTATCAAGAAAAGAGAAAAAAATGTGGTATCAACTCTTGACAAGTTTATATGAAAACATATGAAAGCACTTAAACATGCCTTTTTAACTTAAGTATATTCATAAATAAATATTTCAAAACACAAGTTTTAATGTTTCCCCCCCTCTACTTTTGAACATTCAACATTTGCATACACTTTCAGGAACCAATTATGTGCAAAAGCTGAGGGTCACCTGCATCTTCCGAAACTTTTTTGAAAGGCAAACCCTTATCATTTTATATCCAAGAATTGACTGAAGACTGGTACATGTTAAACGAAAATTATTAAAAGTATTTACCTAGCTCAGAAAATATTTTATATGAAAATTTTGCTTCAATTACATACAACAGATTTAATGATACAGAAAAATACTTCTGACATAAATTAAAATTAGGTTTTGAATTATACTTAGATGATAAAAATTATTATCACAATACAAGAGCTTCCAGAGTAATATCATATGTTATCTGTTCAAAATATAAGTTCACTTCAAAATTGCTATCTAACTAACATGTTGCCACTCATTTTTCTATTCATAATTCATAACAAAAACATACAAAATGTGATGGAAAATGGGAGCAGATATTAGACATTACTATGATGTATGTTTTATAATCAAGATGTGCTTCTTAAGAATTGTTTCATCCAGAAATAAAATACATTAACGCAGCAGAACTACTACATTTGATTCCAACTACATAGTTATCCATCTCAGTCCTGTCACCATCTACAACATAAGCCATGAATGAAAGTGTGCATCTTCTCTCTTCCTTAATTATTACATATACATATTTTTTTATAGTTTGTTCTTGAAATACTTGGAAAATTTTTCCAGATCTGCATAATTATACTAAAATCAACAACTATCATAATATGTCCACTGCAAACAAGAAGAGGGGAATTTAACTCACGCAAAAAAGGATAACTTAATGAATATTAAAAGTAATAGAGAAAACATAGGGTACTCTTCTGTTATCAGGACCACATTCAGTAATGTATGTATGTGTTTATATGTATACATGTATATAAGTATGCATGTATGCATATATGTGTATGTATACACACATTTCTGAATCTAGCCTTGGTAACAGAAGAGTACCAAAGAGAGATTATACCGATAGCTACAACATTTGGTAGTATTTACTATATTCAGAACAACAAACTGTGGTACAATTAAAAAAAATTATTACAACAATGACAAAAGACAGTAAATCAATGAGAAAGAAATCAGCAAATATCCTAATTTCTATTGTATCAAAAATGTCTTTATATTCACATCTTCTATGCAGATTGCTAATTTGAAATATCTTATTTACTGAGCATATTTTAATGCTTGAGGATTTACTTTTGAATTTACTTGATTTGCTTTAGGAAAGAGAAGAGAGCTGTGGTGTTTCTTAGCCTGTAAATTATGCATCTAACCAAAAATTCACACTAATCTGTAAAAGATAATTCTGGAGATATTAATTTGTTTTGAAAGTAATATATTAATTTCCCTTCGCTTGAAAAAATACAATAAAATATAATTCATTTTAACAACATGAAACATTTAAGTGCAGAATTCAGTAATGTGTAATAATTTGTACATTATTTAAACAGAATGGAACTGAATTACTATATAATAATAATGCACTCGAGGACTATTTACCTAAGGGGAAGAACATTTTTGTGGAGTACTTTCTAATCATTATCAGAAATTGAAACTTTACAATTTACTTTATTTTTGCTTTTAATCTACTTTCCACAGCATTCAGTATGTGAAATCATCAATAATAATATAATAATGATAATAAAAGTGGCATCACACAACTAAAAATATATATTACTTTGTAAATTCCGGTAACTTAATTATTGAAAATATTAAACATATCAATGGCCACGTTGTCCTAACAGTTTTAAGTTGCATTTCAACATCTGAAAGAATGCTGATTGCAATTTTCACTACACAAACGAATGGAATATTTCAGAAAAGAATTCTCTCCCTGTTATTGCAATATTTAAATAATTTTCACAAATTAAAAAATTGAATTAATATGTTTTAATAATAAATGATGTGATTTTCACACATAAAATCCCTTTTTACATCAAATAGCTTCCGTTAATATATGCTCCCATACATTATATTTAATTTCCATATTTTTGTCATTAATAAATTAATGACTGAGATAAAAAATTGATATGGCTTAATTAATAAGCAATGTAAAACCTGGAAATCTGAGGTCATTAATTTCTGAGACATAAATAGTTTTCTAAGACGCAAATAAAAAGATAACAATAATCATAAATAATAATGCTTCTAAAAATATAACCGCTTTTCCTAACTGATTTTTGCTTTTTAATCCACCTGGGGAACAAAAAACCTATTTTTATTAAATGAAGTTTTGTGCATTTCTCTAGGAAGTACGCAAAACTTGTATCATACTACTTTATTTTTACTAATTGTGAAGAAACTTTATACTTGTTTCCTAAACAAGTATTTATGTGTACTACTTTAAGAATCTATGCGACAGAGCGTGAGTACTCATCTTCAAATATATGTGAGTGTCAATAAGCTGAACTATAAAATATTAAACATTTTTGGGAACTTGAAACTTGGAAGGGAATCATCATATTCTGCTACAATGGGTATTTAAATTTAGATAAATCCTCATACCATAAGTATTTTGTGTTTAATTTTAAAGTTTCCATTTTGTATTACACAGTTATTTTCAAAGCTCTTTGGATACAGGTCAATAAAATTTGTTTCTACCTGTTTATTATTTCATCCTAAACATGTGGAAGAATTTCCTAAAATTATTCGAATATTCAAAATTTTTAATGTTAAATATTTAATAATTATACATTAACTGAAATACAGTTATAGTACAGGAGAAACAAAGATATTGTAGGTCATGTATTATGTATCATTGGAATATGACAATAATAATAGTACAATTTGACTGAAAAAAAAAAAAAAAAACCAGCAGATGTTTTAGCATTTTAAAAGGAAAGTGGACATTTTTACAGTAAAACCTTGGATGAAAGTTTTACTGTGACTCAACTTGGGAAAACACTGGAAATTTATAGTGGAGGTGCGGTTCTTCACTAAACAGCTGCAATGAAGTGTGAAATGCTACGCCTCAAGTATACTTCTAATTGGCTGGTTACTTAGAACAGTAAACTGAACTTAAGCATTGGGTCTTTCCCTTTTCATGCCAAAGCTTTTAGAAAAATACATTAATTTATTTAAAAAGATAAGATACTGATAATTTTTTTTTTATTCCAAGATTGGATGAGAGAGGAACCCCCAAAAATGGGTCTTAACTTGCTCTTATTCTAATGCCATTTCTCTAGTCTATATCGAGAACGTAAAGAAGTTTTTCTTTAAAATTAAATTTCAGAGTGATCTCAAATATAATTCTTTATTATAAAGGTAAGTTATTGATTTGTACTATTACATAAACTAAATTCTTACAATTTAAAACTTGCTAAAAATTCAATTCAGCTAAACTTTTAATCCAAACTTATCACCATTAACAAAGCAAATGTCTATTAATATTAATAACATATTGTTCTATTAACATGAAATATTTTGATGATAAATATGAAATATAAATATATGTTTCCATACATTAAGAAACATAATAACGGCCAAACATTGGAAACAAAATTTTTTAAATCCGTCCTGAGCTATAGCTGCAGGATCGATCAGTCAATCAATCGACTTGACAATCGAAAATTAATTGACTTGAATGGAGCTCATCAACATCTAAAAAATGTTTCTATTAATATGGAAGATATTAGAAGCAAGTTTGAAGACATTATGAAAGAAGATGAGTTTATTACAAATAAATGGGACGTAGAAACTAAATGTGAAAATAAAAGAAAAATAAAGACAGACAAATTTTTTGATGAGCTATGTGAGAATAATCGGTTTGAAAATTCCAAAATGTCTTTTAAAGTAACAGTTTTTTATTCTGCTCTCGACATTTTAAATACTCAGTTAAAGTACAGAATGACAAAAATCGCAATGATGTTTTCATTTTTGGAATGTAAAACTGTCATCATTAAGAAATATGGAAACTATTAATAATGTTTCAAAAATACAGAAACATATAAAGAAGACTTTACTAATGCGCTGGAATTACAACTGTTATTATTTATAAATACTTTCAGAACAGAAATCCAAAATTTGAAATCCTTTAAGGGTTTAGCTAAATTAGCAATGGCAAAATACTATCACATGACAAGCAGTTATTTGGAAGTGTGCAATTTATTTATATTGTATTTATCATTACCTGTAACCAAAACCATAAGTAAGAGGCCATTTTTAAAACTGAAACTAATAAAAACATATTTGAGAAACACTATGACACAAGATCGGCTATCAAACCTATGACTATTGAGCATTGAAGTTGAGATGGCTAAGAAAATGGGCATCCAGGTATTGATAAATAAGTTTGTGGAAATCAAAGTTAGGAGTGTAAATTTTAATAAAAAGCATTTTTGTCTTTATGATGAATTTTGGCCACCAGTGTTATAATTACACTTATTGAGGGGGAAAAACACCATTAGAGAAGAAGAGCAGTATGAACTGAGAAAAATTAAAAGGAAACAGGAAAAAACTTTAGCATTCATATTTTTAATAAAAAATCATGCATTCAAGTAGTTTAGTCTACCAAAAGGTTTTTTAAAAAGAAAAAAACTTTGCCATACATATTTTCTCCAAAACTTGTATGCTCAAATAGTTTTCTTTATGAAGTTTATGATAAATTAGTTTTATATTTAACAAATGTATCATTTACATTATAAAAGTCCTTATTTATTATTGCATAAATCATGATCGTAAGCTGAGTAAATTACAGAGTACTATATATTAATGTGATATCTTTTCTGTACGTTTATCAATTATCTTGTCTGTCAGTGTATAATATAACCAGTTATTTATAAGTTTGCATTAAGCGAATAGTTTGCTAAATTAAGCGAAAAAACTTAGATAGGCGCAGATTTTATATAAAAATTAAAAACATATTAGTATGTAAAACCTCTTGGATTTGATATAAAAATCTTCGTAAATCTAGCTTTCTTCCTTTTCTTAATGCTATACTTTACGTCGACATGTTCCTTTTCTTATATAGACTTATTCCGTTATCTCAGCGAAAGGAGAGAAAAATCTGTCTCTCGTACTCACACAAAAAGTCTTAAATAACTGATTAAAATCATCTGACATCAAATAGCCAGACTAAAGCAAATTTGCATTTCACCAGTTGTTCAAAGGAAAATGTTTTTCTTTTTATTTTTTCTTCATGTTATGCACCTTTCAATTAGTTCCCTAAGAGCATGCTTTTATTTTTTTAACAATTAATCCAGATGTGATAAAAATCCTCATCAAAACACTGGGTCTTGGAATCCTCGATTCTTTTAAAAGCGTTTTACTTCTTTCTTTTATTTTTATTTTTAAGCACATTAAGTGTATTGGGAGAGCGGCCCAGGAAAATTTTTTGCACTGTGTATGTATGGATGTATCTGTTCATGTATGTATGTATATATGTACGTATGTGTATGTATGTATATATATATATATGTGTGTGTGTATAACATATACATATATATATGCTCATATAGACATACATACATTTTTTAATCCAGTCCAGGTAACAGAAGAGTGCCCTTCATTTTACTACTTTTGCAACCTCTCTTACTGACAACCGATCTTTAACATACTTTATTATACGCTTATGTATTTCCAAAAACGTTTGTCTAAACTGCCGTCTCATTCTTAATCATCAAAACCAAAATTAGCAAGCAAAGAACAAATTACACTGGTATCTCAATAATGGCAAAAGGAAACTCCTAAAAAATTCTTAATAAAGTAAAATCACAAAATTCTCTGCTGTCCGAATTTCCTTTTGAAATTCGTTTTCACATTTTATAGGTTTAAAACTGAAGTGTCTACTACATACATACTAGTAGTATACATACATACTACTAGTATGTATGTATGTCTACTATGTACTACTATTTTATAAAAAATTAGTAGGGGCTAACTTCCCTTTTGTTTATGATAAATCAATACGTATTAGAACATTGATTTATAAAGACTATTTTACACATTACTAAAATTATTTCCTATGAGGAAAATTCCTTTATAAAATGTGAAAATGAAACTGTCAGATTTTTACTTACAGCCACCGTATACTTGCACAGGAACTAAGCATTCAGGATGAAAAACTAACCTTTTCACTTAGACAAGCAAGCAAAAATATTAATCCATTTAGTTTCGGATTAGTCCTTACAAAAAATACAATTAAATTATGAAAAGTAACTATTTCTGAACAAAGCGAATGGTTTAATAAAAACTTATTAACCAACGTAAACAATGAAATTCTTTAGTATATTATGCAGAGCTTCGGGAAATTAATAAAAAAAAATAAACTCAGTACACAGGCACTATATATAGAAGACATACGTTCGTAAAACAACTTACATTACATACACCTGTCAGACGATCTTGTTTATTAATCTGAGAATGCACATCAGCACACTCAATGCGATTTAAAATAATGTACACATTGCATTCTTTTCACTTCATACTTTGTAAATTATTTTCAACGACAAATTTCTTTGATTTTGAGATTACACATAATTCTATAAATTTTTATACCGCTATGTTAATGGAATAATAGTTTAATATTGATGCAATTTCGATCAGATATTTCAAAAGTTTCTGTTTTTTTTAGGTTTTTTTTTTTTTTTTTTTATAATTTTTGACTGTAACCCTAATCGCGTTATACATGTTTACGCGCGAAGTACGTTTTTTCCGTACATCTAAGGTATGTATTGTATTAAAAATTATTTACCTTATTAGCCGTATTCTAGTATAGCAAAGAAAATTTATAGCAAATTAATCTTTTTATGAGATCCTATTTCAGATCGCAGGAGGAGGTAAGTAGATTTTAGAATTGTATTAGTATAATGTATTAATATGCCGCAAATATCTTGCTATACAACTATTTGTTGTATTGTTTTACTGAATGGTTTAAAGTAGTTTAGATTGATTCCCGATAAGCTTTGTTTTGTTTTTATAACCAAAGATATAAATGAGCTGTGATCGCTATATTTTGTCTTGCATTTTGAAAGAAGTTAAGAGTAGTCTATATTTTACGGTATCGTATGCATTATCGCCAAATGGTAACCTGAGTATTTTACATTGAATGATATGGAAGCCCTAGCATGACGTGATTGGTTTAATGCGTGATTGCGGTGATTTTGACTCTTGGGAAATTATTTCTCAGGGCGCATTTATGCGTTGGATGTTGGTTAGGAAGTACAACAAACCGAAGAAACGCCCACTCCAATGTTTCCAATGTCAGGAATATGGTCATTCCCAACACCTTTGCTCGAACCCAGTAAGATGCTGCAAATGTGGAAATCAGCACCGCAGTAACGAATGCCCATTAAAAAATGAAGAGAAACCTACCTGCATTTTTTGCCAAGAAGTTTACGTAAGTTCTTATAGAGGATGCTCAGCTTACAAAAAGCGCTTTGAAAAGAAAACTCTACTGCAGAAAATGAAAGTCCCACCCGGAATATAGCAGAATTCCGCAACTAACTACAACAGAGGAAAGTACAAATAATGCAGAACCCAAACCTCTCTACAGCTCCAAAGTAAAGAAAAATCTTAGGCCGTCACCGGTAAATACAGCAGAAACAATTAACTGGTTGCAAGATCAGAAGATCCAATCGTTTTTGCGGACAATTCTTATTTATGTTGAAAAGATTAGAGCGACAAAAAGTCCCGTAGAGAAGTTTATAGCAGGATACCAAGCCGCTCTTGCCCTAATGAGATTTGCAGTAAACATTTTTACCACATTACCAGCTTCCAAGCGGTTCCTCTCCGGGTCAGTTCTTGGGAGGGTGACCTCTCACGTGACTTGACTCGGACGAATCACATTATACTCCATCCCAGACGATGATTCACAGCTCGAACAGCTGCCGTAACTCACCAAATGCTCAAATTTTCTTTAATTCTCCAAAAGACGTACTATAAGTACACGTTTTTTAGCTTCGCCTGTAGGCGTGGAGGTTATCTCCTCTGAAACTCAATTTACCAAGCCCAAGGGCAATATTCATGATAGGCAGTAAAAGTCAGAATTGACTAAAGGCTGCCAAAAGCCAATATAAAAAAAAAAAAGGGGAAGTGCTTTGCTTATTTTGTGCTTTTTACGATTAACCTGAAGTTTCTGTATACTTTGGAATGAATGGCAAAGAAAACATTTATTGACTTTTGTTTATATGAAGATTTAAATGGCTGTGTTCACCTCATAGTAAATTATGTAGTGAGATTTAAGAATTTGGAAACTGGAACTCATAATCAAAAGAAATACCACTGATAGTCAGGCAGTATGGAGGATATTTTTGATTTTTACTTTTGTGAAGGGAAGTTATGTGGTGATGGCAGTGTACAGATTCTAGTTCAGATAATTTTAAACAGTTTATGGATGCTGTTAAGGAATTCTGTGTGCAACACACCGAAGACACAGAAATTTCTAAATCAATATTTCAGTTGAAATGTACTGTACGATACCCCTTGGTTTCTGTTTGAAAAAATCGGCAGTAGTATTGGTTGTTCTTAAAATCTAGAAGCCCGCTGCAAGAAATAGGTTTTTCAGTAACACTAATGTTCATAATGTTGTTGAAATTAGCCTTGGGAAAAATTGTGCGAATATCACCAAATGTATTGAGACTGATGAGATTTTGTCAATTTTTTGTAATAGCTTTTTTTGCTCTTTCGTATGGACTGGGGATTTTCATTTGCTGTGTTTGGTTGCACGTGTATAATATTTTATGAAAGTGGTGCCTGAAAGGTCATCTGAAAGTTTACGTAGTGTTATAAATGAGTATATTCTTTGGGATACGACTATAATTTCTGACTGCTGGAAGGAGTACATAAAATAGAAGGAATGTGGAGTGCAATTAAATGTGGTTTAGCCAGAAGGAAAACGAAGGACGACTTGCATTATTATTTGGCCGAATGGGTGTGCTGCAAGAAAGAGCAGGGGAAAAAAAAAAGACATATATATGGCTTTTTTGGACACTATTATACGTGTTTATCTGCCATTAATAGCAGATGAGTCGAAACGAGCAAATATTTAATTGAATTGCTTACATGGAGGATATGCTGGTGGAAGGCATGAATATATGCATGTGAGGAAAAGGTATGTTAAAAAATTGATGTTTTATTTATTTATTGGTGTCTGTGTGTTAATTTTTGTTAAAAGATTTGTTGTTTAATGTTTTTATGTTAGGAAATATGCATTTTTTGTTATTACTCTGTGTATTTTTGGTTATTTGTTCATGTCTGTGTGTTAAGACAGCAGCGAATGTTTTCTGGTTAACATGATAGTTTTAACTTTGTTTTAGCTTCCTGATTTTGTGTAAGTAAAAATAGATTGATGTGTACATAAACAAAGTTAAGGCAGTTCGCAGTGCCTAGATTGTGTAATTCTGGGATGATTTTTAAAGGTAAAAATAGGTCGATGTGTACATGGAAAAAGTTAAGGTAGTGTGCAATGCCTAGTTTGTGCAATCCTGTGATTTTTTTTTAAAGTTAAAATAGGTCGATGTGTACATGGACACCGAGTTTATGTTTGACTTCTTGTTTTGGTTTTGTGTAGCAGTTGCTTTATGGCACCAAAAAGAAACGATTCGCCAAGGGGTACCGTAGAGTAAATTTTAACCCTTTACTTTTTGGAGTGCACAGATTAGATAACATGTATTTCCATTTTTATGTTATTTCCTTGTTTTATTTTGATTTAACATGCAGTTTATTGAGGTTATAATTTTTTTTAGTTATGTTTTAGATGCTATTTTACTTGGAAGGGCATCACACGTAAACAAGAATGGCACCAATTTTCATGAAGGGTTATCCTGAAATATATTTTTCTCGAAGTTAATAAAATTTGGGAACTGCCGTCTACAGAAAAGTAGCTTGTGGATTATTTTCATTATAGGAATATATTGGAAGAGTAAAGCCTTTTTGCAAAATACAGAAATGAAGTGACTTGAATACTGATTATTTATTGAATAAAAAGGTGTCAAGTTCTTCAGAATTCATTCCAATAATCTATTATCTATTATGGATCTGTTATCAAGTAATCCTGTAATAAAACTTTTTAAAGAGATTTTCCTTTTCTCATTCTGCATAGGAAGAATGCTCAAAAGAAAGCCATAAATCAGTTTTTGTCATGATTACCTGAGATTCATTTTGCCAATAAGCATCATTATCAGTGATAATACTGAATCATCATCCTGTAGATTGTTCTGCTTTAAAACACCTACATTTTCACTCATTCACAGTTAGTCACACTCTCCCACTTGACTGATTTTGCGTGTGTGTGTGGGGGGGGGGAAGAATCAAGTTGTGTTTTTTTTTTTTTTTAATCTTATGTAGGTTTTTATGCAAGCAGAGAAACCCAAAGATCAATGCTTACTTGGAGAGAAAGTTGCATCCACAGAGTATACAGTTGTGCATGCTTATTTTCTATTATTGGTGTAAAGGGAAAAAGAATTGAATTGCACTCTTCTAGCATTGTAAATTATGCTCTTCTTCAAATTTCTGATTTAATCCAATTTAGTATTTTGTTTAGTCCATTATTATTACTGTTATCTTATCAAAATAAAAATTGTTTTAATAGATAACACTTCCATTTTATTCTTTGTTTAGAATTTACATCTGTCAATTAGCCAATGAATATTGGAATTTTACATGCACTGAAATTCAAATATAAAGTAGATTTTTTGAAATCCATGTAGTAATGAGAGATCTAAGAGTTATGTTGAAGAGATATTTATGTTGAATGAAAGGTTTAATAAAACAAAATATATGTTAAAATTGCATATATAGGGTGTGTAGGGGGTACATAGATCATTTGGAATATCATAGGAATGTAGGGTTGCAAATGCTGGAGTTGCAAGCTATGGTGCAAAAAAGCAGAGAAAAAGAACAGAAACAGCAGCACATTAATGGGACAGAAAACATTTTATTGAAAGGTTGTACAACAACAGGTGTTCGAAATTACAACCAGAAGTCATCTGGCAGGCCTGACGGTGGTGCTGCATGGAATTCCTTATATTCTGAAAGATTCCTGGCATGTCACTTATCCTCCCAGCAGCTACAGATATTCGCACAATGAGGCCTTCAACTGAAGGAGCAGCTGTCTCATGCAACAAACTCTTCATTTGACCCCCAGAAGAAGAAATCCGTGCGTGATAGGTCAGGTGATCTGGCAGGCTAGTGAACCAGGCCACCATGGCCTACGACCTATCCATTGCTGCTTAAAGGTTACGTTGAGGTGTTGGGGGACATTAGTCATGTAATGTGGAAGAACCCCGGACTTATCATACATGGACTTCATCTTCTGGGGTCATATGCAGAGTGTAGTATACGAGATGGCTGTTCCTTCAGTTGAAGACCTCGGCGCTCGAATATCTGTAACTGCCAGGAGGATATGTGACATGCCAGGAATCCTCCAGAACATAATGAATTCTATGCTTTCCCACTTCCAGGCCTGCCAGATGATTTCTGGTCTTAATTTTGAACACCTGTAGTAGTACAACCTTTAATTAAAATGTTTTCTATCCTATTAATGTGTTGCTGCTTCTGTTCTTTTTCTATGTTTCTTTGCACCATTGCTCATAACTATGGCATTTGTGACCCTCCATTCCTATGTGATTCCGAGTCATCTCGGTACCCTCTACACATCCTGCAAGTTTGTCGGTCTGCTAGTGAATCACCCTGTATATATATGTAAGATATAACAAAATATGATAGCTGCTTTAAAAAATAATTGGCAATCTCAAAATTAACATTCTATCTAGATATGGGGCTTTCCCCCTAATTCATCTTTTCTCCCAAATTCGAGATCTTTCTATTGTTATGTAACGCTGTTTGAGAAGGGCAACCAAAATTAATATTAACCAATCATAGCTTGTCTCTAGAATCGCACCTACTCTGCTATAAATACCTTGTACATAGCAATTTATCATATTTCATTATCATTGAATCATAGACATGTATCTGATTTCATTATTATTGGATAAATATCTATGGAGATGATTTTATATGCACGAAAATAAAGACTGAAAATTCTTCAAGTTCATATTTTGTTAACTTCATCTGGAAGCCTTCACCATAAGTCACAAAGACTGCAAGCTGATTCTTCTTCTATGCTTCAGAAATATGACATATATATTTGTTAAATTTTGATTTTCTTAAGATCATAAATCCTTTTTTGCTTCATAGACAATCATTTTATATTATTTATTTTATAATTTTTACATGCCTTTTTACTACCTGAACTGATGAACTGAAGATCTGAAATCCAGAATTGAAGAAGGCCCATTGATTTTGGATCTTGGACTTTGCACTCATTAGTGGCTCCCTTTTTGAATCCATATAGCTGAAATCCCTCATCAGATTTTAGCCATGTGTATTCTAATTGTTAGCTGGATGTGCTACCTTGAGACCCAGAAAATATAAGGAATTATCATTATTCAATAATTCCTAATAGTCTATCCTGCTTAAAAAGCAACTAGGGAGAGCCATGAGACCCAGCTTTCTAAAACCATATTGTGACAAGTTATTATCCACTACATTTTAATTCAGGTGCCACTGACGAAATATAATTTTTTTTTTCTTAATAACATAAAAACCACCTTCCTCTCACTGGGATTCAAACCACAGATTTTCTTCTTACTGGTTTGAAGTGCTATCATTTACATGATAACAGCATGCATGGGAGATTGCAATAACAAAGTCAAACATCTACCAGATTTGGGATTTTTCCAGATATTAGATCATCAATTTAAATCTAGTAAGATGACATATAGAAATTATAAAATTAAAGATATCTTATAATGGTTTCTGAGATAATGAAGCATTTAAGACAAACACAGAGTTGGGATCTGTATGACCGCGCCAATATTCTAGAGCTGCGAAACTGCTTATAAGTTCTATTCTTCTTCTTTTCAGTACTTTTAAGTTGACATAAAATATAATTATTCTTAAATTTTTATTAAATTCTATCCATTAGTTTTTTCTTAAATAATTTTTTAAATTGGGCCGCAGTCATATAGACCTCACCTCTGCGTTTACATTACTTTTTTCTCCCATGGGGGGAGGGCTTTATTACTACTTGAGTCATTTCAGCAGCTTACCTAATAAGAGCCAAATTGGAAGAAACTGATTTTTTGATGAAGTTGTCATCAGAATTAGTGAAACCACATACGGAATGAAGGCTTCAAAAGCCAACTGTGAACCGATAAATAAAAATGTGTATTCAGAGAGTGCTACGAGTTTCCAGCGGAATCTATTCAAACCCAGATGTAACTGATACCCTTAAAAAATGTAAAACATGCTCTCTTTGTCCCCCTAGACCAGGAATGGGCAAACTTTTTCAATCGCGGGCCAAAAATCGAAAAAATAAAGTTTGGTGGGCCAAGATAAATTTTTCTAAAATTTTAAAAACAATATACAAGTATTACAATTTAATATATTAATGAGATGAATGAAATTGCAATTTCATTTTTAACAGTTCCTTATATTGAGGTTCGAAGTGAGATGTACTGATTCTAAGGAACGAGGCTAAATGCTCATCTGTCAGTCTACTTCTGAAATAATTCTTTCTAAGGTTCATAGTTGAAAACACTTTTTCACATATATAAGATGAAGCAAACATAGCACTGATTTTCTGGGCATGAGATATTAAATTTGGGAAACTTACTTTCGATAATGATTTGAAAAACTCTAACTTTGGCATATTTAGAAACAATTGCTTGAGATGATTGTTAGATTGCAACTCAGTTAATTCAAGCTGCAAATCTGACCTCACTGCTTCACAATTTACGTTGAATGGCATGGTAAAAATATCCAATTCTGCTTGAATGGCACTGAAATCTTGAAATCTGCGTTCGAACTCAAAATGCAGTTTTTTCAAGCTATCTTCATAATTCTTAAGGTTCTCTTCATTTACTGAGGGTATTGAATTTAACCTCGGGAAATGAGATAAGTCGTTCTTACCTAGCTGCCCAGCAAACATATTAAGTTTTAGTTTAAAAGCTTTGAGATGTGACCAAATATCGTCGATAAATTGATTTTTCCCTTGCATCTTGACATTCAAGTTGTTCATATGACAAAGAAGATCTGTGAAAAATGCAAAGTCTGAAAGCCATTTTGTATCTTCTAACATTTCGCACTCCGCAGAACACTGTTTCTCATGGAAGAACGACACAATGTCGTCTTTCAGCTGCCAAACTCGCTCGAAAACACATCCTGCACTAAGCCACCTTACTTTCGTGTAATACAGTACATCAGAGTATTCAGATTGCACTGACTGAAGAAAATCTCGAAATTGCCTGTGAGTAAGCCCACGAGATCGAATAGTATTTACAAGCTTCACGACTGTATCAAGCACGGGTTTCATATTCAATGCAGATTTACACAGAGCATCTTGATGTATAACACAATGTAGAAAAACAACATTGTTCCTAGGATAGTTTTGATTAAAGAGTCCAAGAAATCCAGATTTTTTTCCTGTCATATTTGGTGCTCCATCGGTCGTAATATTACGTATATTTGTTATAGGCACTTTCAAAGTTAAAAGCCCTTCCTGAAATTCACGAAAAATATCATATCCCGTTGTAGTTCCCTTTAAAGAACGCATGCACGCCAGTTCCTCAATAATTTCAAAGTTCTCATCAA
This sequence comes from Stegodyphus mimosarum, assembly GCA_000611955.2. Taxonomy (NCBI): domain Eukaryota; kingdom Metazoa; phylum Arthropoda; class Arachnida; order Araneae; family Eresidae; genus Stegodyphus; species Stegodyphus mimosarum. The sequence continues at coordinate 374,557 of KK121583.1, read as the reverse complement.
CACCTCTTATAAATAATACTAATTGAGCAGTATCATTTATATCAGTGCTTTCATCCATAGCTATGGAATAAAATTTAAACTGGCCAATCTTTGACTCTAACTGTGATGCCAAATTTTTATCGATGGCTTCCATTCTAGAAGTCACCGTTTTTCGAGATAAGCTTACACTCTCAAAATTATTTTTCTTGTCTGGACATAAAACATCACAAACTTGGAGCATGCATTGTTTAGCGAACTCCCCATCACTGAGAGCTTAATTATTTTTATCAATATTGTATGCTACAATGTAACTTGCATGTGTAGCTGCTTCTTGAATACTGTTTACCTTCTTGAAAAAATTTTGCCGGCCTGATAATTTTTTACAAAGACTTTCTGCATTTTGTTTTTTTTTTTCATATTCGGATATTGCTTCGTAATTGGAATTCTTATGCTTAGATGTGAAATGACGGGAAATGTTATATTCTTTGAAGACTGCTACAGCTTCATTGCAGTAAGACACACTGTTTATCTTTTACAACTGAAAAAAAATATTTCCATGTCTATTCATCATTAAAAGCGCAGCACTCTGAATCAACTTTACGTTTTTTAGTAGCCATTTTCGGGTTGAAATATTTTACGAATAACCCAAACAAGCACTAGCTACGCTATACTTTTAATAATTTCACCACCATTCACAATGACGCTATATGTCCACAATCTTTCAACACGCAATCAATAATATTAGAACTTGCGCCAAAAGAAAAGGCCGCTAGATGGAATGTGCAGTCTAAAATAAATAAATAAATAATAAAATGCGCAGTCTGCCACATGTGAGGTCTTAATTCACCTATATTGAATTCCCATATGTCTGCTCCACAAGAAAAAGATAACGCTTGTTGGCGCCAATCTATAGCTATAACTAACAAATAACTTCCGCTTTTAACACTTTACCGATTGAAAACTGCCTCTGTTTGCTATTTCCTTCGATTTATGTTTTGTAGAACAAAAGTAGAGAATGTAAACAGACCAGCTCTTTGAAAAAAAGGAAGAAAAAATATAATATTTAAACAAAGTAGAAAAGGAGATGGATATATAATACATGAATATTTCTTTTAATTTGCCTCTGACCGGCAAATTAAAATTCTATCCGCGGGTCGGATAGAACCTTCCGGCGGGCCGTAGTTTGCCCATCCCTGCCCTAGACTGAGAAGGAAAATTGTGTTTCAACTGCAAGAATTCGATATGTAATGAATGTGCCAAGACAATTTGTAAAAATTGTGTTGAAAATGCTTAAAATAATGTGCTGCAGTTTTCAATATTCTTTATATATAATCCTTTTTTTTGCATAATTTTATATAATCCAGATTCTGTAGATAGAAAATTTATTAAATAGTTTAGTTTTTACACATTAGCAAGTAAGTAGTGTTTATTTAATTTATTTGATTGTTCCGTACTTTTTCATATGTGATTTGAAAATTAATTTTTAATGCATTAATTTTAGAGTTCTGAAAAGAAGTAATTACTTCACTATAACAAGCAAAGTGTATTAATGTTTATGTAATAACAAGAGTACATTATTTTAAAATGCATAAAATAGAGGAAGGTCTGAGAGACTCCTCCTCTGTGTTTACGTAACAGAAAATAAACTTCTGTACTTAAGGGTTAAGGGAATCAAAATTTATAATAATAAAAAAAAAAAAAAAAATTATTATGTCCAAAGGGGCATTTTTTAAACATTTTTTATGTTACTTTTATTTATTGAATATCATGTTCTTCACATTTAAACCATAAAAATCAGTTAAAGAACAATATCGCAAAATAATTTTAAACTGAGCATGTCTTTAGAATTTCCTACACATAATCTCACGCGCTGCAGATAAAAATGTTTTTTTCTGTACAACGTTGCCATTGCCCGCTTTGAAATCCTTGAGTTTGTTAATCAAAAATTCATTAAAGTTTTACAAAATATGAAATCATTAATAAAACAAATTCCAAATTTCAAATTTGGGCTTCCAGATGCCTACATTCGCAGCAGGATTACGGCATTCAAAATTTAATGGCTTTAGGTACCGTTGTTTTATTACAGTGCGAGAAACATGCATACATTTATGCACATTCTTCATTATTTAATTTCTTTAAATATAATACAGGGCTGCAATATTTTGTGGCAACAGTTTGAAAAGTGATATAGACTTTTAATATTTCCGACGCAAAACGAAAACAATAGTCCTTCAGGGACAAAGCCCCTTTGGACTAAAAAAGCTGAATATTTATTTATTTGCTTTATTAGACCAAAGGGTCATTAAACCCAAATGGCATTTTGCATCGTTTTGCTTTCTGCATTGGTTCATTTTTCAAAGTGTTGCCACCAAATACTATCGCCATGGATTATATTTAAAGAAACTAAATAATGAAGAATCTGCATGAATTTTTCTCGCATTGTGAAAAAATAACGGCACCTAGAGCCATCAAATTTAGCATAATGTAGTCCTCCAACTGAACATGGGCACTTGGAAGCCCTCATTTTGAATTTCGAATTTGTTTTATAATCTATTTCAAATTTTGTAAAACTTTAATGAATTTTGGTTAACAAACTCAACAATTTCAAAGAGAGCAATGACAACAGTGTACGGAAAGAAAATTTTTTATCTCCAGCACACAAGACTGTGTATCAGAAATTCTAAAGATTATGTTTTTTTTAAATATTTTGTGATATTGCTGTTGAATTGAATTTTAGTGCCACAGACATGATATTTAATAAATAAAGGAAACGCACAAAACATTAAAAAAAAGCCCTTTTGGGTGTAATATAAAATCCGAAAGCTTTCAGATTTAAATTTGTTTTTTTAAACATTCATTTTGATGTAAGTTGTTCAAGTTGCTTTGTTTTTTGTGCTAATATTTTAATATTTGAATATTTTAATATTTCTATAGATAGAGATAATTTTTTGTTAAAAGTTCCATTGTTCAAATTCGGTAATTGCTGTGTTCAGAATTCCCACTAAATTTTTTTTTCATTCTGAACAGCCTTTCTGTCACTTTCTTTATTATTGGTAGCAATATTTCTGGATTTAGAATCATATAACAAATTTCACTGTCCATTGATTGATGCTTGGGTATTGAAAAACTTGTGGTATGAAGTTAAAACCTTCTGTTTTGAATGAAACAATGTAATGAGAAATGTAGACATTGCTAGGCAATTCTAGACAATAAAAAACTTGTCTTATAACATCTTTATTTAATACCACTTTTCCACAAATTCCATTAATTGAAAAATTTCACTTTTTGTTCACAATATCTGGACACCTTCAAATTCGTCATAATGCTTCAAGTGTCCACTACATGCTATTGGCAGCAATGCGTTATGAGATTACCGACTAAAAACATATTGTTCCGCGAAATTTCATTTTCCTTCTATTCCACAATGATGAAGTCAAGCCTGAATTTTATCATTTTAGCCATCCTTTAATTTTGCTGCTTAGCTTCTCTAAATTCTAAAAATTTTGTCTCCTAATTTTGTCTGCCTAGTGCGACCACACCACCTCTGGCATTGGTCCTGGGCTTATCTGAATAACTAATCACTTATTCCCAGTTCAAATAGCACTAAATGTAATCTTTTGGCCCCTGAGTATCATATACAAAACCTATTTTTTTCATGTGCAAAGAAATTTATGTTAAATTTCTTCCCATCAACGCATTCAGCACTGCAGCTGCTCTGTAATCATCGCCAGACAAAAAATAATAAATAATGATTCTCCAGGTTGGTATCAGAGATATAAATTATTCAGTAGGTATAAAATGAGTGGTATTTCCAATGTTTCAGTTTGAGATGTATGCCAAGAGAAAGGTAGCCATGTAGCCAAATTATTGCTTATACAGATTTATGCTAATAAGTGACTTTCTTCAATGTGGAGGTATTTTATTTAGTGCCAAAGTGAAATTAAGAATTGGGTCTCTCCAAATCTTTTATTATGAAAAAGTATCAAATGCATATGTACAAAAAAAAATAATAATAATTGCTCATGGTCTAGAGGTGCGGAATTATTTCAGATATTGGATGTCTGGATTTCAGACTTTGTATTATAGTGAAGCCTCGACTATCTAGCATTCACCTAACCAGAAAACTCAAGTAATCAAAAATTTTTGAATTTTAAAAACTTTTTTTTGTTTGAAAAATTAAACAAATAAGAATTTGTAACTCTATTATAAAGCTTTAATAGGTCTATGGTCCAAATTAGACAAAAACTGTCATCAAATAGTGCAATTTACCGCTAATAATGGATAAGCGAGATGTTATGCTTCGTCTTTATGTAACCCAATGAATTCTTGATAAATCAGCCTAATTTTTGTAAAAAGCAATATAAGTTAAATATCTTTGATCTGTTTTTCAGTTGCATTTTGAAAAAATGATTTAAATTTGAGATCTGTCTTCAGCGGTGGAGTATTTCAAATTTATGGGATCTTCACATCAAGAAAAGTGTGCCTTGTATAAAAATGGATAAACAGCATGGAAAAATTATGACAAACAATTTGAGTGTTTTATCCATATCTTGCATATTTTGATTAACTAAATAAAGAGCGATCTGTTCCTTCAGACTTCTGCTGTAGTGACTGATGGAAGTTTCCCTGCCAATTTTCATTGTTGATGAAATTACATAATCAAATATGATGTTTTACTATATGATTTTTATGATTATGCATTTGTTTCTGGAATGCCCTTTTCTCTTTTGACAAATTACATAATTTAAACTTACATTTGATATTCAAGCTCATAAAAATAAAATGACTCTTTTTATAATTTTTAGACTGAAAATTTTTTTCGTTTTTCATTTAGCTTTTCTGACATCAATTTCATTTTTTATATGTGTTTTCTTTTTTGTGTTTCCAGAATTTGCCATTTCCTGTGCTTCCTACATAGTTGAGTTTTCACTGTATTTAAAAAGTAAAATTAAAAAATTCTAATTTAATCTGCGAATACTGTTATTTGTACAGAAGAGATAGAGGTGTCCTGATAGTTTTAAGATCCACTGGATATCAAATGAACTGGACAGGCTTAGGATAGGCATATGTTTGTGAATATATAATAGATTTTCTTTAATATTGATTTCTATTTTTCATTATTTGTAATAGTTCAGCGTTATCACGTCCCAGAGTTAGCAGATTTAAAAGGTCCAATCTATATTTTGAAAGAATGTCTTTATACATTACTATATTAAAAAAGACTACTTCAATGAAATTGGAATAGTTTTTATTTTCTTTGGTTTTGATCTTAGCAATTACTTTTCTTAATTTACATTATATGTAAAAAATAATTATTTTATGTATGTTATATGAAGAGAGACATTTTACTAATAGAAAAAGTGAAGAGAATGCAAAGAAGGAAAATAAGCCATACTTCATTACATTCATGGGGCATTTTTTTTTTTTTTACTTTTAAACCTATTTCAGTGGTGAAAACAGAAAAATCAGTTCTTTGTTAATGAAACAAAACTTCTAGTGTACCAGGGTGCAGAAAGTTCTCCATTAATATTTTTCTGTTTCTGAAGACCCTCAAAAGCAGTGGTTCTGAACAACTTTTTTTGCCCATGCACCTCTTTTCCATTGCTAGAAGATCATTCCCCTTCCCTTCTTCCCCAAACTCAGAAATATACATCTATTTAGATTTAGATTATTTTTAGCATGTTTTACGAATAACAAAAAATATAGAAAATGATGATAAATATAAAACTTGAATAAAATTAGTTTTATATTTGTAAATTAAAATTAAATATTTAACTAAGTAAAAGGCTGAATGCTTTTTCTCCTGAAACTGTGAAATTCTCCCCTGTTCTAGAGCTTTATCCTATATTAAATTAAATTAAGTTAGAACCGATGGAGTAATTTGCTGTTATTAAAGAGACTTATAACGTACAATGAGTAGAGAAATGCTTTGTTGTTATGAACTTATTAGTTCTAATAAGCAACTTGTAAAGTGAAAATTCATAAATTAAAATTAATTTCTTAAAGTTTTGCATCCAAGATATTCCCACATCAAAGGTATGTAACTAAATGTTTGTTTTTGTATCGAGTGAAAAAATTGAATAGTTTATTTTTTAATTTACAGAGCTTAATTTTTAATTGATTTTAGATAAATGAAATATGACTTTTATTCTATTTGAAAACTTGCCTTTTTTCCCCTATTATCTTTAATTTTGTTATTTTTTTTACAGTTCAATAATCTTCATGGAGATTTTGAGAAATGCATAACCCAGAAAAATTTTACGGTGGTCATATTAATTACCTTAAGCAACAGTAAGTATGTCCTTGTTATGAAAATTTGAAAGAAATATATTGAACCTCTTTGCTTATATGATTATTATGATTATTCTGAATTCTTATTTTTCATGTTCTTTGGCAGAACTGCTGTTGAATCTTGATGTCTGGGCTAGATCATTTCAGTGGGATTCCTGTCTATTGAAATAAAGATTGAATAGAAAAAGGCTTAATTTGTATAGTATTTGATACATTAAGAACATCATTAGTCAGACTTTTTACTACATTACAAATTTCATTGCAGAGAATTTCTGCTGCACTGTGTATGATGCAAATAAGCTATAAGCACTCACATACACCTGTCATTAGCAGAACACTACTCTTCAGTACTAATTTTTTTTTTTTTGTTATTATTGCTTTGCATGCAATAAACTTAACATTTTTTCTCCTTCATCAGCTGTAATTTTTCTTTAAAAATAGAATAATGCTTGCTGAGAAATTCCCTAAATTTTTTAATAATATTATGTTTTTGAAGAATTATATTGCAGTATCGAATACTAATTAACGGAATTTTCTTCATTGCTACTTTATTCTGAAGGTAGAAATCTTTACATAAGATTTCCGTAAGTTCTTCCAGTAATTAAACTACTTATTATAGTTTACTGTTCCTTACAAATTTTACTTTGTTTTCTAAATAGTAAATTAGTTAGATTCAGCTAGTAAATTAGTTAGATTTTGATTTTAAAAAAATTTCTGATTTTACAGAATAAAAAGAATAAAAGTTGCTATGTACAGGTTCCATCAGAAAATGGCTACACATATTAAGTAAATGTAAATGTTTGAGTAAATGTAGTTACTGTATGTTGTAGAGGGAACTGGTGGATAGTCTGTTAAACAGGGAATTTAATTTTTTCTTTTCAAGTAAGAGTCACATATCTGAGCTTGTCTCATTAATCACTAAACATGCTGCAGCATATTACAGTTAAAACTTGGACATTTGTATTTATAATTGCCTATGCTGCAAGTGATTATTCTCTAATATAATCTGGGTAATGATCTGTTTAATAACTAATCATTGCTTTAAGTGGTTGTGGAGCTTTGAGACTAAAAGAAACATGATTTTAATACAGTGTTTGTTGCCATCAGTTGTGAGAAAGTGGAGAAACTGCAGTTTACAATGAAAAACATCTAGGTAAAAAAAATTCTCTGGAAAGGACTCTTATTATAGTTATAAGAATTTTTAGAATATGCTGATGACGAAAAGTTATTATTATAACTTTTCTTCATCAGTCATATATTCTAAGCATTAATGCAGTGGATATTTCTCGCAGTGCATTAGTTAGGCTGAACAGAATATTAATAAAAGTAGAATTTTCCAAAATGTCAACTTATCTGAGAATAAATATAATGATTCAGAACCTCTAGATAAGATTTAAACTTCTTCAGATCTTGCTGTGCTTATATATGCTGAAGTTTAGGTTAAAATAAAACGCCAAACAAATATTAATTTAGAAGTCAAATGACAAACATGAATGTTATATTTGCAAATTTTCACAGGACTAGTTTTGATGGTTTTACTGAACCATTATCCTCAGCTGCCAAAGTGCAAATGAACGAGATAAGATATAGTGAAAAGATAAGAATGACTGGACGGGAGTTAAGCTACTGGCACTATCTATTCATGAAACAAAAAAACCAAAATATTTTTCACTCTATCTTATTTTGCTCATTTGCACTTTGTCAGCTGAGAATGATAGTTCAGCAAAACCATCAAAACTAGCCCTGAGAAAATTTGCAAATATAACGCTGATTTTTGTTGTTTGATTTCTAAATTAATATTGAAGTTGTTAATAAATGTATTTAACTGTTATCAGGTTTAAGACATGTATTTGTTTGGATTTTCTTCAATATCAGTAAAAGATGAGATCATACCACTATCAAATGCAGTGGAAATTTTAACGGTACTCTTCTGTTACCAGGACCAGATTAAGAAATGTATGTAGATATGCATGCATGTATGGATGGATGGATGTGTTCATGTATGCATATGTATATGTGTGTGTGTATGCACATATGTACAATTTCTGAATCCAGTCTTGATAACAGAAGACTACACTGGATTTTGGTAGTATATTTCAGTTGAGCAGCAAAGCTTTTCTGAGGTGATATTTTAATGAGAAAATATTTGTGTTGGGATATTAATTATCAAATATCTATCAAAGTAATCTCTTTGCTTTAGACAAGCTGAAAGTGACTTTTTCTTACATTTTTCAAATTATTTTTAGCCCAAAAATGCTATTAGTCTCGAAACATGATTTTGCCTTGTTTCACTTTCATGAGTTTGCCTTGTTTTTGAATCTGTTGCCATTTGGAAAGATATAGATGTTATTCTTTCATATTTGATCTGCTATTTTTAATTAATAAACTAAGCTATTTAAAAACAATAGAGGCAATTTTTAAGAATATTTTTTTCTTTTTAACCTGATTGATTTAATTAAAAATGCGTTTAATTCATGGTATCTAATTAAAAACATTAAATATTTAGTTGAAATGTACTGTACGGTACCCCTTACTTTCTGTATGAAAAAATCGGCAAGTGGTATTGGTTTCTCATGAAATCCGGTAGTCCGCTGCGTGAAATAGGTTTTTCGGTAACCCTAATGTTCATAATGTTGGCAAAACTAGCCTTAGGGAAAATGGTGTGAATATCACCAAATGTGTTTTGATAAATTGAGATTTTGTCTATTTTTTATAGCAGTAACCCTTTTATATGGACCAGGGATTTTCAGTTGCTGTGTTTCGTTGCACGAGCATAATGTTTTATGAAAGTGGTGCCTGAAAGGTCGTCTGAAAGTTTGCTTAGTGTTATAAATGAGTATATTCTTTGGGATACGACTATAATTTCTGACTGCTGGAAGGAGTACATAAAATAGAAGCAGCGTGGAGTGCAATTAAACATGGTTTAGCTAGGAAGAAAATGAAGGATGGCTTGCACTATTATTTGGCTGAATATGTGCGATGCAAGAAGGAGCAGGGGGAAAAAAACATATTTATGGCTTCCTTGGACGCCATTATTCGTATTTATCTGCCATTAACAGCAGATGAGCTGAAACGAGCAAATATTTAATTGAACTGCTTACGTGGAGGATGGAGGAGATGCTGGTGGGCACGTGAAGAAAAGGTATGTTAAAAAATTAAATTGACATTTTATTTATTTATTGGTGTTTGTGTGTTAATTTTTCTTAAAACATTTGTTGTTTAATGTTTTTATGTTAGGAAATATGTATTTTTGGTTATTTATCACTCTTCCTTGGTGTATTTTTGGTTATTTGTTCACGTTTATGTGTTAAGACAGTGGCGAATCTTTTCAGGTTAACATGATAGTTTTAACTTTGTTTTAGCTTCCTGATTTTGTTAGAGTGAAAATAGATCGATGTGTACATGGACAAAGTTAAGATAGTACGCAATGCCTAATTTGTGCAATTCTGTGTTTTTTTTTTTAAGTTAAAATAGGTCAATTGTACATGGACACCGAATTCGTGTAAGTGTTTGACTTGTTGTTTCGGTTTTGTGTAGCAAGTGGGTTGTTTCGGTTTTGTGTAGCAAGTGGAAGTATCGGCACCATTTGAAATTGATGCCGATCCGTCATGGCCCTGATCTTGGTGTCAAAAAAGAAACCATTCGCCAAGGGGTACTATAGAGTAAATTTTAACCATATATTTTCGTAGAATTGCATTACATATTTTTCATTTTTTAAATATGCGGTGAATATAACATTCCCAATGTTAGTCTAAATGCAAGTTCATCTAATGTCCTGTAAAATGTTTCTCTATTCCACCTGTTCCATCTGTATCAATAATCTCTTTTGATAAGCCATATTAAATTTTAAAAGAGCACTTTTGGGCTGTCTTCAAAATCAGAACCTTTTCAGGTTTAAAAAAAAAATTGTTTACCTTTTTTTATTTTATTTTATTTGTTTGTTTATTATTGAGTTGAAACTGAATTCCAATTTTTCTCTTAATGTTTGTGATTTTGATGTTACAGGCACCAAAGCAGATGCCTTTTACAATTGAAAAAGAATTATCATATACAGAAAGAAAAGCCATTTCCTGCTGTATTTAAATCAAGGTAACTCTGCCAACTAAAAAAAAACAAAAAAACTATTGTTTTAGTATCTAAATTCTGTATTAGAATTTCTTGTATATATACAAATTACACAAATTCATTTGCACTTGTGCGTTTAAACATTGACTTTTTTCTTTTTCTTTTTTTTTCTTTTCTTTTCTTTCTCTCTCTCTCTCTTTTAATATTTGGAGTGCATCTAAATAATAAGGAAATACAAAAATCAATAATGCAGGAGCTATTTAATCAAGGTGTTTTTTAAATTGATTTTCAGCTACCAGGTTCAGATCCTGATAAACAGTCAATTGCATGGGGTTTTTGCCATGTGTAACTGGAAGAAATTTTGCTTAAAATGTACTAAACAAAGGCATCCCTTCATTTAGATAGATAGCCTTCAAATTGCTTTGCTTAAATCAGTCAATCTAGCCTAACCTTAATTCATTTTTGTTCGTAAAGATCAGAAGTATACTTTCATTTGTGTGGTTATATATATATATATATATAATTTTGTTCAAATCCTATTGTATTTCTGCTAAGTTTTCATAATTAAAAATTGAACAACTTTAACTTGCTGCCTATTTGAAAAATGGGATGTGCGGCTCTCCTTTTTATATTTTCTTTAATAATATTGAGCAATATTTTTTGTTTTTGATTTCTTCTCAGATGATCGTTTGTGTTTTTAAACATGCAGGTTGGATGGACCCTCAGTGGCATGGAATGTCTTCAAGCGTCTAAGTTTAGCTGCTTCTTTTGCTGATTCTTGTACTAAGGTGAAAGTATATATCTACTTTTCTTTTAAAAATAAGATTAAAGAATCTGAAAGACTTATTATATAGTTAATATTTCGTAATAGGTTGTAGCTGGAAATTTTATGGATATTAAGATTACGGACATTAGAGCTAATAAAAATTTTATGAGTTAGCTGCCAAGAGTAGCTGTTTAATCCTTTCACACTTATGGATTTCTTTAACCATTGGATGGAATGCATGCAATCAAAATAGAAAAAATAAGATGAAAGAATTTTGAATTGCTGGGAAATGTTTTATATTTTATTAATATTAAAAGTATATCTTTTGCTTTTAAGTTACACATACCCATGTATGTATTAAAAAAAGCTTTTCTAGAAACGACATTTGAAAGTTATACCTAAGGGTTAATTAACAGTATGCTAAACACACATATTATTTATTTTAACACAAATATTCTAATTTTATTATTTTGCCTTTAAAATCTTGTACTATAAGTTCTTGCTCTTAGTATAAATAGTCTTTGTTCAATTAAAAAAGTACAGTTTTTTGTAAATAATTATTAATAATTTATATACAGGATTGTATGGTTTTTTCTTTTGAAGAGAGGGTACCAGAAAATCCAGGTCAACGACTGTTTCTTGTGACACATCCTCAACATTTATGGCTTAATCACAAGTTAGTTTTTTAAAAGTTATTTAATTTTATGTATTATCTATGCAAAGGTATATTTACATGTATTTCATTCATAATTATTTTATTTATTCACATATTTCTCTGTGTTATGTATTTCCCCCTAGCCTTAGCACATGATTTACAGATTTCTATATGTCAGTTATACATCAATAAAAGGATTTATCTAGACATATTGAAAAGCTGACTGAAATATCATCTGAATGAAAACAATGATGATTATCTTTTCAATCCAAATAGTTATCTGATTCACAGAGACCATTTATAAAAGTATCACAATCAAAAATTTTCCTTAGATGCAGAATGGATGTACAAGAAAAGGAGATAATGTTCTGCCAATGAATGCCACAAAATCTCTGAATTTAATCCCATGTAACTTTTTCGTGTGGAGACTCTTTGTTCTTTTGAATATCACTAATCTCCAAGATCTTTGCAATCATATCAGCAATACTGTAACTGTTATTGATTATGATACACAGGCATGTGTATGCTGTCTAAAATATTATCCAATACTGTCCTGTTATTAGGACTGGATTCAGAAATGTATGTGTGTATGCATTCATGTATGCATATATTATGCATGTGTGTGTACACATATGCACATACATACACACACACATGCATACGTACATATATACATTTCTGAATTCGGTCCCAATAACAGAACAGTACCAATTGACCTCTATATACAGTCCTATATCTGCTCTTGACAGCATCAGTGAAATATGTTTAAAAAAAAAAACTTGTTAAACATTTGGTACTGGTTGCACAGTTTATTTTTTATGAATTAAACAATTTTTTTTGAATTATGAATAACTGTATAGAATACAGTAATTTTAATATATCTATCCTTATGATAATTTTAATCTTAAATTTTTTGTTTAAATTCATCTCATAGAACTGTTATACACAGCGTAATCTTTTCTATTTGACTTTCAAAAATAAAATTAATAAAAAATTGGTGGGAATAAGCAAATAAATGTGAAATGTTCCAGTAAATTTTTAGACGCCTGTGTGAAATATTTATTTTTGTGCTTGCTGTTGTTCGCAAAATGTTAAAGTAAATTTGTATGTATATCTTTTTTTAAACATTTTCTCTGCTCGCATTTGATTAGAGAAGTGTAATGTATTTATAAAGGGTAAAAATTGTTCTGAATATACAAATGTATATGTGTGTAAAATGTGTGTAATAAGTATACACATACATACATACATATATGCAATCTAATGTTATATACTCTAAATGTCCACTTAATGGATTATATAGCTACAAATTGAAGTAAGTTTCTTATTGTAGGTAAATTTTGTCCTTTCCTCTCAATGGCTTGATACTCACTTTCACAGAATAATAGAGGATCATTAATGTTATTCAACTTGTTCTTATCTCAGTGTCTGTTGTGTTATGATATAGATTGAATAAATTGAGATGATTGGATGCATATTATATTGTCTTTTTATCAGATCTTTGTTCCTTTATCAACTTACCATTTTTATGACAGCATATGATATGGCTGCCTGCATATTATAACTTAGTATTGCACCCATAGTGAAAGGAAGTATCTAAAAAAACCAGAAGATGTTTATAATAGCTTTCAGATATAATACAGTAAAAGCCTGATTATTTGGCATTCAACTAACAGGAAAGTTCAAGTAACTGCAATATTTTAGAGTTTTAGAAAGAAAATTTCCCCCACATATACCCTCAAGTTATTTCCCATAATTAAACCAACCCATACCAAATCTAACATAAATTCTCTTTCTTGTACGCTCAGCTATCTGGAATTTTCACATATCTGGAATTCGGCATTTCCCAAGCTTTCCAGATTGGCGAACTTTTACTGTATGCGTCTTTTATCAGATTATAATCACACATATCTCATATAGTGATTTACAATGATTAATTAGATTAAATGTTGTACATGAAGATTTTGCATTCACAAGCCATTTTGTGAAATTTTGTATTACTATGGATTTCATTTAAAAAAAAAAAGTTACTTTTAAATGCTATTATTCATTTCCTTTTTGTCCATTTTCTTGCCAACTATTAATATCATAAACATGTTTGTTTTTTATTCAGATAGGATTTTATTCTACCATCTATTGATTCATATGTTGTACTATCAAACTTCATTATGAGGTCACCCTTAGAACCAGGAAAAAATTATACATTTGATGTGTAAGGCTTTCAAATTTTGTAATACACCCGAATGGGCGTCTTATTTATTTACAGACACATACACGTCTCAAGAGCATTCAGGCTAATGCCACATTTTGCTAAAAATATTTAAAAAGCATATGTTTAGAATTTCTGATAGAGTCTCACATGCTAGAGATAAAAATGTTTTATTCCTTACAGTGTTGTCACTGCTCGCTCTGAAATTGTTGAGTTTTTTAATAAAAAATTTGTTAATTTTTACAAAATATGAAATAGACAATAAAACAAATTCGAAATTTGGGCTTCCAGGTGCCCATGTTTGGGTGGAGGGCTATGTTATTCAAAACTTGATGACTCCAATTACTGCTGTTTTTTCACAATGCGAGAAACATGTCGACTCTTTATTATTTACTTTCTTTAAATATAATACAAAACAATAATATTTGGTGGCAATATTTTGAAAAGTGACTCGAACATTTAAAATGATTCAACACAAAATGCTGTTTTGAGACTAATAACCCTTCTGGGTTAACATCCATTTGAGCTAATTCACATTAAGTACAGAATTCTATTTTAAAGCATTTATATGAAAAAAATCAGCTAATTCATGTCATGCTATTGAAAGAAAAAAAATAATGTTTGATTACTTGTGAAATTCTTGGTAACTGTGCATTCATTTTAATTCAAGCAGTCATCACCTTTTGAATAAAAATATACTTTTTAAGAGTATATATGCTGTCCAAAGCATCTTTTTAAAATAGTGTTTTTGAGAAATTTCTTCACTATCATTTTTAGAAATTCCATTGGCATTATCAGTAATAGCTTTGATAAAAAAATAGCAACATTTTTGGCAATTATTCTTTGCCAAAAAAAAAAAACTACAGCACTGTTGCTGTTGAAATAAGAGTTATCATTTATTTGCAAGGGTTTTCTCCCCCCATTTTTAGCCACTTCTCCTAAAAGTTTTGCAAGCAAAATATCCATCTTATTATCAGTTTCTGATTCAGAGTTTCCAACAAAAGTCTGGCATATTTGAAGCAATTTGTACACAATGACATCAAGAGGCAAGAACTGTAAATATCATCAATAGCTGTGATACTGTTCTCGACCTGGAGCTTTAGAAAAGAAAACTGCAGACAGTTTGACAGTCCAGGGACTGCAGAACTTATATGAAATTTGGTAGAATGAATACAGTGCACAATCTGAGATCCAGATATTTTGGGACTTCGATGATTTCAGTTTTGGGATTTTTCTAGATATTAGATAATGGGTCGAAATCTAATAAGATGACAAGTAGGAATTATAAAATTAAAAATAGGAAATAGTGGTTTCTAAAATAGTGAAGCATTTATGACCTTAAAGGAATCAAAATTTACCAAAAATAGCTTAATATTTATTTGCTTAATTTGTTAAGCATTTCATTCTATGTAAGTTGTTTAAGTTGCTTCATTGTGCTAATACTTTCTCTTCATTACTGCAGATAAACATAATTTCTTATTCAGTTACAAAGTTCCATAGCTCAAGGTACTGTGATCGCCATATGAAGAACTTCAATTAAATTGTCAGTCAAAATTTTTTCGTTTTCAAAAACCTCTTTATCACTGTCTTCACTGTTGATAGCGATATTTTTTGAATTTAGAACCATTACATAGATTTAGCCTGCCGCTAGTTAATTGATAAGTGGGGCATTGTCGTTGCAATGAAAAATGTTTGTTGTATCATCTTCACTGATTACTGCTTCTCCACATTTCTTCGCAAATTTCATTAATTGGAGAATTTCACTTTTAATTTGCAATATCTGAAAAGCTTCGAATTTGTGGCTATCATCATGAAGATTAGCTAGAGTTTCCTATACACTTTTGGCGATGTATCTTGAGATTGGTGAATAGTGACATGTTATTCTGCTAAATTTTATCTTGCTTCTATTGCATTCTGACAAAGTTAAGCTAGAATTATATTACCTATTTCTTATACTTACTCATATTTTCCACATATGTGTAAAGCTTATTTGAGCTCTGAATGCATAAATTCTTACATATACTTAAAACTTATATAAGGGTAACATTGGACATTTCTCAGCCAAGTGGAGTCTGCGAGTCCTAAATTCTGCTTCCAAGTGTTTCCCTAAATTCTAAAGATTTTTTCATACCTTTATTTTATTGCTCGATGCTTTTTTAAACTCTAAAAAATTGCCTGTCTTAAATTCTGCTGCTTGATGTGGTTGCACGAACTTTGGCACCAATCCTGGGCTTATCTGAATAACAATCAGTTATTATAGTGACTATGTAAATCTATAAAGACTCAGGGTATCTGACTCCGTATATAAATATTTGTAACTAATTGCTCACCCTTAGAAGTTATCTCTTTGTATTATTGTCTATCCTTAATGCTTATTGTGGACATAAGATACAACCCAAAAATGTAAAAATTAGTTTATATCTTTGTTCTTTACAGCTAATGATATTTAAAATAAATGACTTACCACTTCTGGTTTTATTAGAACTTTTATTAAGTACTGTATATTAACTGGATTATAACTCTAGTAACTCTATGCGAAGCTACACCAGTAACTCAGACAGACAAAACACAATTAACTTTTAGCATTGTCAGGCATGCGAATATCAGGCATTCTTGTTTTTTTCTGATCAAAGTCTATCTCTTTCTCTTAGTAAGAAGCAGCGGTGGCAACAGCCAAATTTCTGTTATGAATTGGGCTGGTTATGATTTAACTTCTCATTTTAACCTATACTGCTTGACATGAAATTTTCATAAATCTCTGGTCTGAGTGATTACAAAACAAGCATAAAAGAAAGATCAACCTAAAACTAATTGTTGGTGAAATTTAAATGTCACTAGTCTTCTTTAAAATATGTGGAACTATTAAAAATATAAATAATTTAAGTGCACTAAATTTTGGAGGAATTTTGTAATTTAATACTAAATACCTGATAAATTTTACAAATAATTAATAAAAAAGTTGATTTTATTCTCCAATTTTTGTATAGTTATATTAAGTATTAGATTATGTTTAATAATAATGTATCCTACTGTTAAATTAATTTTATTGTTAGAATGATATTACAAAAATTCAGGTATAAATAATTGCTTTAATTTATTCAGTTCCCTTTGCTGATAGGTCCTTAATTTTTTTTTCATTAATGGCCCTTAAGTGTTTTAAAAGTACTTAATTTTAGTGTTCAGAAATGTGTACGAACTTTGTGCTTTATTTATGTTTATCTGAATTAAACTGATGCATAGATTATACTTCTTTTGTGTCTTAAAATAATAAAACATTGATTCATTGATTTTTTTTTGTGTGTGGGGGGGTTACTTATTGTTTACAGTTTTTAATGCTTTTTCTTACAGATCTAGACCTGTGTATGAAAGATGCTCATATGAAGTTATAAGAGAAAGTAATAGAAACTATTTCATTGTTTAATAAAATTCTTATTTTTGAATTATTATGTAATATTTTTATGATATTTTCAAAAATTTGCCATTTTAGATTTAAAACTGCAGTTTAAAAAATTATAAAGGCTAACTGAACTGCTGCATATTGCGATTTATGTTTTAGTCTGCATTGTGGGTTGCTGTGCCATCTTTTGTGAAGACAGTGATCAAGCATTCTT
>KK121583.1:330244-343808 GCA_000611955.2 Stegodyphus mimosarum | reverse complement strand
TGATTTTCTGGGCGTGAGATATTAAATTCGGGAAACTCACTTTCGATAATGATGTTATATTCTTTGAAGACTGCTACAGCTTCATTGCAGATGAGACACACTGGTTTATCTTTTACAACTGTAAAAAATATTTCTAGGTCCATTCATCATTAAAAGCATGGCATTCTGAATCAACTTTACGTTTTTTAGTAGACATTTCGGGGTTGAAATATTTTACGAATAACCCAAACAAGCACTAGCTACGCTATACTTTTAACAATTTCAAAACCACTATTTACAATGATGCTATATGTCCGCAATCTTTCCATACGCAATCGATAATACTAGAATTCGCGACAAAAGAAAAGACAGCTGGCTAGAGCTTAAAATGCGCAGTCTGCCAAATGTGAGGTGTGATTCACTTATATTGGATTCGCATACTTCTCCCCGAAAAACAGATAACGATTCTCAAGCCAATCTATAGCATAACTACCAAAGTACTTCCGCGTTTAACACTTTACCGATTGTAAGGTGTTTGTGCTTGCTATTTCCATCGATTTATGTTTTGTAAAACAAAAACAGAGACAGTAAAAAGATCATCAATAATTTGAACAAAAGGAAGAAAAAAAGTAATATTTAAACAAAGTAGAAAAGGAGATGGAGATATAATATTTAAATATATATTTCTTTTAATTTGCCTCGGACCGGCAAATTAAGATTCTATCCGCGGGCCGGATACAGTCTTCCAAGGGGCCGGATTTGGCCCGCGGGCCGTAGTTTGCCCATCCCTGGTCTGGACTATGCAGCAGATAATGCAAAATCTCCCAGCCCAATTTCAATAGCTTCTAGCTTATGCATTTACATGCTATCTTATAAGAATCGAATGGCTATGTGCTGCATCTCAATAGTCTGCCAACACTATGCTGTAGTTGCTTAAGTATCATATGGCAAAATTTTAATCCAGGAGTATGGACTTAAAAATAATACTTTAATTTCAGTTGTGCATTTTATTAGGAACAAACAAATTCCCCCCCCCCCCAAATTATTTAAGCCTGATTTATAAGTTTACCTCCTTTTCTACATTTGATTATTTTTTATTTTTTATTATTTGATTTAGTGTTTTTGCTTTTTAATTTAATACTTACTTGTTCTTAATTTTTTAATTTTATTCAATTTTAGTGTCGATTTATTTAAATGTTTCAGGCTTTACTATTGGTTCATTAAGCTGATTCTGATTTTAATTCTTCATTTTTTATCATACTTTCAACTATTAATAGTTGCAAAAGTTTATACATGAAATGGCAGAAATTTCAAATGATTTTTCCTTTTTACTAAAGTGCAGGTGTAAAAAAATTTATCCCCAATTTCATTCAGATTAAATGTAATCACAAGCCATGTTTAAACAATCCATGTTGTCACAAGCCATGTTTGTCACTAGTCATGTTTAAAAATTTTCTTAAATTGCAAACTAGCCTTCCTTCAGTCCATCATAAGGGACATACGTCAACAGTTATCCAAACTGAATTTGAGCTAATATAAGCTTTATATGGAACTTGCTAATTTGCATTCAGAATTGGCTGACATTCATCAAACGTTCTGGTCTACAACTGAGAAGACAATTAAACATCATAAAAGGGCCCTTGCATTTAAATTCCAAAACCTCTTTTTATAGTCTTCCAATTTAAATATTTCAAAAAATCCTCCTATTATAAACAATAAGTCAACATTTTTAATGTTAGTTTGTCAGAAGAATAAAAGATAATTCTGAAATATAATCTTAACTTCCCACAGACTTTTAGCTTCTGTGAAAAAGTTCCTGAATTCAGTAAATTTTCAGATATGCAGAAAGAAATGATTAGGCATCTTATCTTACCAAAATGCAAACCTGCCAACTTTTACGAATTTTTCGTAATTTTTACGAAAATGCGTTTGTTTTTACGATTTTACGATCGTAATCCATTTTTTACGATTTTTTTCCTTTTTCAAGTGTTTTTAGTGGTTTTTGTCGAAATTTTAGAATTTTTCGCCAATTCAGCGATTTTCGCCAATTGCATCGTGTTTTACCGCCAACTACCGACTATTTCGAATCCAGTAACCTGCGGTTTCTCCCAACTCGCCGCTTAACCAGCCAATCCAATGCGCTGAGCTTGTTTCTCCCACTCTTTTCTTTGTGGGCGCCAGATTATTTTTTTCGCATTCGCTTCAGCAGCAAGGGAATCACTCAGCGAGCGTGGATTGTCGCATTGTGTTTTTTTTTGTTTGCACGTGCTACGAATTTTCTTAATACGTCGTTGTTACGAAATGAGTTCAAAAAAACCGTATTCTCAATATTTTCGGCCTATCTACAAAGCCGAATTTCCAACAATTAAAGAATCCTTCAAAGGAAATAACTATGCATTTTGCAACGTGTGCGTGTGTGACTTCATAATAAGTCACGGTGGAAGAAGCGACATTGTGAAGCCTGTTAAGTCTAAAAAGCATGAAGTTAATGCTTCGGCTTCGACAACGTCAAAGAAAGTGGATGATTTTTTTTCAAATTCGGCTACGAATTCGGATGCCGATGTCATTTTGGCAGAGTGTTTGTTTACTGCATTCCTCATCGAACACAACGTGCCGCTAAGCGCTGCCGATCACGCCGGTCAACTTTTCAGACGGATGTTTCCCGACTCCAAGATTGCTCAGAAATATGCTTGTGCTCGCACGAAAACATCTTCTATTGTGAACGAAATTGCTTGCGATGCACAAAGTAAAACGATAGCTGCACTCCAGAATTCAGCATTTTCGGTGTCAATCGATGGCAGCAACGACAGCGATTGGAAGCTTTACCCCATCGTTGTCACATATTTCTGTGATGTTTCTAATGAAATGAAAACTCACCTTTTGCGTCTTCCATTGTTAAATGGAGACGCTACAGGGGAAAATATTGCCTCCTTGGTAATTAATGAGTTGAAACAACTTAACATCCCAATATCAAACTGCATTTCATTTGGTGCAGATAATGCTCATGTCATGGTGGGTGACAAAAAGGGTGTAGGCTCTTTCCTCAAAAAAGAATAAAATGAATTAATTGTTATTGGATGCCCATGCCACTTAATTAATTTGGCAGCAGAAAAAGCTGCAGCTGCTTTACCATTAAATATTGACCAGCTTCTGATTGATGTGTTTTTTTATCTGGAAAAAAGTGTAAAAAGGAAAGAAAACCTAAAGAATTTCCAAGAACTGTGTTCTGGTGAAAAGAGAAAAATTCTGTAACATGTATGCACGAGATGGTTATCCTTAGGCAGAGCGCTAGGAAGGTTTATTGAACAGTGGGATGCATTGCTAAAATATTTCCACGAAGAGACCAAAACGAAACTACAGATCCCATCAAATTTGTAGGCATATAAGATTTCGAAAACCAACTTTGCTTCTAATCCAAATGCTTTAAAAGGGAAAAGCCAACACACAGAATCAAACTCTTTAAAAAGAAAATGCTTAGAAGACTCCTCAAAGGTCAACTTTGTTAAAGAAGTTGAAGGGAAGAAGAAACAGTCTTCTATTAGCCGGGAGGAAAGGATTTTCTATCTTCTTTCTTCGGATTTGAACAAAGCATATTGTAGTTTTGTGTTAAGTACTATTAAGATTTTTGAAAGTGTAAATACCCTTCTACAATCAGCTTTGCCAAAATCTCCCCTGCTTATCCAAATTCTTAATGATCTTTTGAAAGAACTTTATCCTAAGTTTGTAAAACCGTCCGTTGTGAAAAACAGTGTGTTGATTCGTGTTGCCCATAACAGTTTGGCAAATCAAAAGGAGGACAATGATCTTATAATTGGAAATCAAACCAGGGAACTTGTAAAATTCTTTGAAAGATCATGAGAAAAAAGAATTTTTTCAATGTGTTAGAAAGTACTTTTACTCAGCCTGTGATTACATTGTAAGGAAGTTTTCTTTGCAAAATGAAGTTCTTTTAAATGCTGAAGTGGCAAATTTGAAACAAATTAAAAATTCGTTTTTTTATTGATAAATTTCCATTTTTTTAGCAATTAAAGAAAATGAATGCCATAATGATGCTTTAGATGAACTATAGAACCAATTTTCTGCTGCACAGTTTGAAGACTTTGCCAGTTCTGGAGAAGATAGACTTGATGTCCTCGTTGGTACCTTAAAAAGAATAAAAAGAACTGATGGAACACCAAAATATGATAGACTAGCAAGAGTGCATGTGCTATTCTCGTAATTCCACACAGTAATGCTGTGTGGAATTCTCGTAATTCCACACAGTTTCATGTGCTATTCTCGTAATTCCACACAGTAATGCTGACTGCGACAGAGTCTTCAGTGTTGTGAAGAAAAACAAAACTATGTTTCGTTCTTCAATTTCACCAAAAACTCTAGAAAACATTTTAATTGCTAAATGTTATGAGGAAACTAATTGTTATGACAGGAAATTTTCCAAAGAATTTTTGGCTAAAGCCAAAACATGCACTCTAAATTCATTGCAATAATTTTTTTGTGTAACATTACAAAGCATGATATTAATTCTTTGTGTTCTTCTGAATTTTGGAGAAATCTTCTGAATTTGGGGGAGAAATCTTCTGAATTTTTATCTTTAGAGGTTGGCAGGTATGAAAATGTGAAATTTAACTGCAAACCTTTGAATCCTAATCTAAACCTGAGAGATAAAGCTACATAGATATTATCACTTTAAATGTCAACAAGAGTGTCCAGATAATAGTCATGGACAAAAATACATATAGCGATGGTGTTGCTAGACTCTTAAACGATGGCCCATGTAATCTAATCCATAAAGACTCTTCCGACCTTCAAACCTCTCCAAAATAAAAACTGCAGTTAAATCTTCACAAATCCTTCTGATGCTCTTAAAAAAATCACTTATCCCATCTGTTACAGATTAGGCCGGATTATATGGTGCAGTCAAGATTCATTAAAGTGGTATCCATTCCACACTGTTGTTTCAAATTAAGCTGTGGCTCGTACCCATTAGCTAAATATTTAGTTTCTAGATTTTCAACTTTTTTTTTAAACAATTTTTAGTTAATAACACTTACACCATAAAAAATTCAATATAGTGTATAAAAAATGTAAAAAGCATTTTTCCTTAGAAATTTCATCATAGTTTCTTTTGATATGAAATCTGTAGTAATTGGTGTTCCACTGGAAGGTGCACTTTAAATGCCCAAAAATGAGACTTTGTGAGTTTCCTTTCTGCTGTATCAAAATTAATGAGTTAATTTCCCATACTGAAATCTATCTGAAGCAAACTCATTTTGTTTTCCAAAATAAGTATTACAACTAAACTGAGAAATTAGTCATGGGAAGCCCTCTTGGTCCTATCCTTGCTGATATCTGTATGCACTATTTGAAATTGTAAACTTTTCTGTATGGTTCTGCTATGTTGATGATATATATTTATGTTTGACAGTAATAAATATGATTTAAATAATGTTCTCTCAATAATGAATTCCATTGATTCTGCTATTCAGTTCACTTTTGAACCTGAGACATCCAATTCACTTCCGTCCCTCGGCATCTTGATCAAATACTACATATCCAACTTCATTACTACTGATTATCATAAAATTTTATATATTTGCTTTCCACCTCATTTCAAATTATGCCATTCGACTAAAGAAGAAATTTCCGTGCACTTCAGGTTTCACTTTCTGTGCACTTCAGTTTTGCTTCTCCAAATCAGCTCTTAATCAAGAACTAAATTACTTAAAATTAGTTACTACTGACAGAGGCTTTTCACCTAAGATTATGAACCAAATGGTTAAAAAACTTGTCATCTCAGCATATTAAAAAGCATTCACTTATGTTAGAATTCTGTTGTCATTTCTTTTTTTCCATCGATTAGATACAAAACTGCATAGATTTTACAAAAATTCAGCTTTCAGGCCATTTTTTCTTCTGTCGATAAAATCTGTACACATACCAGATATGAACTTTTGAAGTATATGCAGAATTCCTTGCTAGTAGGATTTAATTTACAGTGGTCAAACAAAGAGAGCCTTAAATTTCATGCTAAGGAGCATAAGGCAATGTTAGGGGGAAAAATTCATAAATCCTCTTTTGGTCAGGAAATCACATTTTCCATTTTTCTGCAGCCAAAATTAATAAAAAAAAATCTTCTGTTCATGAATTAAATTTTTTAGATGCATTTCACATTCATATAAATCTTTCAGTTGTAGTTAATAATCCCAATTCCAATCCATCGTTACCCTCAGCTTTTAAGGGAATTATTTCATAGATGTTCTAATTTTTGATCAACAGATGGTGCCAGTAGCTTGATTTGCTCTCATTCTTATTGCCTTTTTTTTATCGTTGGCTTCTCTTTTGCCATTTGCACCTCTGCAGCTGAAAAAGTATTTTGTATATTTAAACCTTTGAAACTAGTCCTGCAAATTTAGCAATGTTATGCTGATCCTCTTTGCTTTAATTTCTCCAATAAACTTTACGTATGGTGACAACATTATAGTAAAGAGTGCCAGAGATGCCTTCTGCTTGAGCCATGAAAATGTTTTCTTCTTGACACTGTTCTCGATTTTCACAACTTAAGACTGCAGTTGCAAACTTTTTTCTCTTAATCAATATCTTGCACTTTTTGCTTTGAAAAACTATATAACAGCATTTATAAATTACTGGTGGAAAATATATTTTGTACATCCTAGCATTTCGATTTCTGATCAGTATTTTTTAAACTTCAAAGATTTTTCACATTTTTAAAGTTGAAAAATTGTAGCCAAAAAAGAAAATGATGCTCTCACATAATGATGCAGTTGAATTAGATGTTTCAGAATCATACAAATGTGTCAGACTTTAAAAATCGCACGTGTCTTTAAATACATACCATACAATAATATTATAATATATTATCATGTGATATATAATATGCATTGTCAAATTGTGGCTTGCAAATTGCATGCAACATGTTGGTCTGTTAAATGCGGCTCATATTGTAACAATTAATTATTCTATTCCAGAAATGTAGTTATTATTAAAAAAAATAAAGCTACAATATTTTTTAAAAATCATTCATTTAATTTAAATTATAGCTTGCATATAATGATTTTAAATCACTTTCAAACTGCACATCATTTGTTAGTCTTTAAAATAATGAACAAATGCCAAATAATTCAATTTCTGTAATGCAGTACTGCTCATGGTAATGCTCGTTTTATAATAGGTAGCAACTATTGGAACAGGAAAGAGACAAATAAAACTAAATAAGATTTGAGGTAGATCATTAATGCAACATCCAAAAAAGTGAGCACAGTTCAATATGCTCTTATATTTTCAATATTCAATTTTTCTTCTTCCTTTCTTTTCTCTTTGCCAGACTCATAAATTTATTTACTTTTTTACTTGCGTTGCATAATTATATCTCTGTCTAGTTAGTTTTGTTATAGGTGTTGTCTCAACATGCCAAGTGTTTTCTACAAGCAACAGACAGTATTTCTCAGATTTTTAAATCTAATCTTAAAGTTTTTGCACAAAGCAGTTAAATAACTGGTAATTATTATATAGTTTTCTAGAGAGATAGTCTTTGTTTCCAATAACTGTAAATAGCATCCTTTTGGGGCCACAAATAAAAATTTGCTGTGTCACTCATGGCCTATGGGCTGGTTGGTCATCACATTAGCTGTAAGTTAAAAATTAAAACAAATGCAAAAATCTGGTAAGTTGCTAGTATATTATAAAACAAATTTGGTATCTCATATTGCAATTTCTCTGTAGTGAGCATTGTCATGGCTTCTCTTTCCAAATAAAATTAGTTTGTTATTTTTCATTCAAATGAAGTTTTTAAAATTTTATTTTAAAAGTTTGTTGCTACTTCTTTTATTTATGAGTTTACTACTGTTAAAATCAGTAGAAACAAATTTGGATTTAAAAATGACGGTTTTCTACCTGAAAAATGAGTCTTCAAGTTCAGTCACCTCTGTTACATATCGTGATCACGAACTGTATCAAAAATATAACCTCTGTTATATATTAATGACAATAAATTTATTAAACAGACTGCATTTCAAATTGGTGTGTCATAGGGACCCATCTTAAATATGTAACAAGAGCAACAAGAATGATTTGTTTGTTTATAAATACTCACAATAATGCAAAAATACAAATTCATTGCTAATTTACTTTAAATATTTCTTTTTATTCAAATACTGTTTTACTAATTTTATAATGATACTTGTATCTAATTGCGGCTATCAAGAAATGTAATTGTGGTGCTTGGAATGTATCTGAATTCTAAAATGCAGCTCCAGATATGAAATTTTTCCATCCTTGCTATGTAACAAGGCAAATCAATATATTAGTAATAATTTTTAATAAATAACTGAAAGCAGAGGTAATTTTTTGCAGCGTATTAATTTGATTACCAACATTAAACATTATTCTCTCATTTTCTTGAAATTTTAAAATTGCAAATAAGGCTTGCAGTATGCAGGTTTAAAATGTTCAATGTCCCTTTCTGTGCTGTTTTTTCCATTAAAATGCAAAACCTTTTGCATTAATTTTAGTTAGATGGCAAAAAAATTTAAAAACTTCAATAAATTAGATATTTTAAAATGAAATTTCAGAATTTCAAATTGAGGATATTCTTTGATATATTGGTAGTTATATTACAGATTAGATTTCTTTATTGTTTAAAATTATTCTAAAGAGAATGCTTCATTTAAGCTTATATGTTCTAAGAGTAATATCTTGCTTACTTCTAGCATATTAATTTTAAATTTTATATTAGTTTTTATGTCCCCCAAAATAACTAAAATATAAGAAAAAACAAAATTAAACAAGGAATCCTATAAATCATTTGTTTAAGAAATTTGACGTTAGAGAGTGTAGAAGTGCATTATCCCAAAGTGGTTTTTTTTTTTACTATTCTTGATCATATTGATTTCTGATTAGAAACAGCAAAATAAGAATGAATGAATTTTGAAGTAACCAATGATAAAACTTTAGAAACAGTTTTTATTTAAGGCCAGTTTACATTTCTCCGAGTGACTTTCAGTGAGCCCCTCGTCCGAACATCTCGAACTGAGTAAAACGGATCTGTACTCTGATAGATCATTTACGCCAATCAGAGTGGACTGACATCTCACCTTCGTTTGTTTGCAAAAGGGATACCGACGAGCAGCTTGCTGTGTTTGAAGTTTTGCGAAGCAGTTTCCAAGGAATTAATTTCTGTTCTGGGGGAGGGTGGAGAAAAAGAAAAGGAAATCAAAAACATAACTGTGAAGCTCGCTCACCATGATGAATTGGGAGCATTAAATCAACTTTTAAATGAACTTCGGGGCAAAGATATCCAGAGTTACAAAAACTTCATCAGAATGGGTGAAAGATAATTGAAACTTTATTGGAAATGGTCACTCCACTTATTCAGGGGAAAAAAAAAAAGTTCTTTCGAAATGATCTGCCAGAAAAATTAAAATGCAGATAGCACTACGGTTTCTGGGGATGGGTGACTCCTACAGTTCTCTGGAATATTTATTTTGATCGTCAAAATGCACAATCAACATATTTATTCCAGAAGTGTTTGAGGCCATTTTTGTGTATGAGGTTGAGCGAAAATTATTAATCTTTTGCTTGAACTTTCCAACACCCTCGGATTTTAACATGTTAATAATAACCTCATACGCCTTCTGTCGGCGATTTTTATTTTAATACTTCTGACTGATCGCTTGTAAATAAAATCTGATTTGTGGTTCAAATAAAAAGGAAAGTCTATAAAACAAAATTTCAAAATTTTAGATTATATTTTATTAGGTGTAATTGGCCATGAGTAGAAACTTGCTTTTCGAAATTTATATCATCAAAATAAAATAAATGTTTGCCCTCACTCATTTTTTTAATTGAAAACTGTATTTTATTAGGTAGTTGAATATCATATAATTTAATTGTTTTTTGATTAAAGAAAATTCAGAAATAAATATGCTTAAAATAAGTATTTTGAATCTGATACCCTAATTTAATTTTCTTCTATGTTTTTTCTACAATATCACAAACCGAAATTCATTTTGATGTGTCCACGTTATATTTAGGTATTAGTAAACAATGGTCGTAATATTCGGGTAGTGAAGTATCCTAAAATACTTCACAAGATGCATATGCATTACAAAATCCCATAGTTATATTATCGCTTCTTCTCGGCATTTTTGATAAGACGAAAAAATTGGGCTTGGCATCTCTGCGAACTCTGCTCGGAATTACTGCCCCAATAGATTTTCAACTGGTTCAAAGTAGAAACAGACTCGCTGACTCATCTGCCCTACATTTCTACTCGGTCGAAGTGAGCGTTATCCAGAAAGTCGTACTGAGCGGCTCGCTGCAAGTCACTCAGAGCTTACTCAGAGATGTGTAAACCGGCCTTTAAATAGATATGCATATTTATGTAAAAAATAAATACACAGGAACAAACGGGATGTATTCAAACTTCATCTTGAAAATCTCTTGGATATTGGTGCAAAATTAATAAATTTGTATGAAAGTTATTTTTAAACGGTACTGTTTCTGTCACAAATAGTAATAATACAATGTGATAGAAATTTTTATGGATAAGTATATGCAAACAATTTAGTTTCTTTTGTACTTACATGAAATGTTATTTGTTCATGAAATGAAGTAGTTTGAAAATATTGTAAATTTCATGAAATGAACTGTGTGTGTGTGTGTACATTATGCAAAAAAGTTTAAAAGAATACATTAACACATTCAAAATATGTGTCATTATTATTAGGTCTTTTTGTTAAGTTACTGCTATCTAAAATCTATAAAAAAGTTGATGACAATGCCATTACTGATAATTTGTGGCCATCTGCTGAGGATCTTCGCAGTATGATTGTAGAAGTGAATGAAGGAAAGCAGAAAATCTTCTGTGATGAAGGTATTTTATTATTTTGTAAACAGTGTTAATGGAATTTAAATTTTTATCAGAATCTGATTAATTAAATCTTTGAGTATGTCAGTAATCTCTGTTTGTTATAAAGTGGGAAGTTAAAATCTTAGTTGTCTCTTAAGTAAAAATCTCATTTAACATGGATGAAAAATACTTTTAATTTAAATATTTCATATAGCAGTTGTGCTGCAAGTTTTAATGCTGTTATTGTTATGTAATTAATTACTACTCAGGTTTTATTTTACTGCAATTGTTTGTGACTAGTGTAGTGGGCATTTATTTTTGGCAGTTAAAAGCTTTTGGTATTTATTTTCGATGCTTTCTCACAAATCAGGGAGCAGTTTTTTTCCCGGAACATCTGGGCAAAAACAGGGATTTGAATTACATGGTCAGTGTTTCCCGAACTGATTCTTTTGGCGAGTTGTCATCAGCATTTACAATGAGAAAGAACTGTTAAGGTATTTGGTGGCTGTGGGAGGTTTTGTTTCTGAGTGTGTAAAGGAAGAAATAATTGCGTCTTTGCTTCTCTTTTGCTTTGTGAATGTTGCAAATGATGGATAAATGAGTTTTTCGAACAATGGGGTATCGAGTGAAATTCTTTCGGGCAGAGTGACCTTATCTCTGTGTTGTTCTCAGAAGTTAGCAAGGATTGAATTTTAATTTCTCATGCCTTTCAGTGACTCAGTGGCAGGTGTTCAGCTAAGGTCTTTGTAGCAACATCTCTGTATCTGTTTATTTGGGGGGGGGTAGGGCTGAAAGTAATGAAAACAAACAAAAAAAAAGTGAAAATTCTTCTGCTTGGTCAAATTTAATTTTTTATTTAATTTTCAACCTGTAGAATATTTTAGGGTGGAGAAACTGAGTTTTCTGTCAGTCTTATATAGGTTTAAAATCAATTTGAAGTTTGGTCTGAAAAATCATCTGAAGTCATCAAGTAAGAAAAGGAAGAATCTAGGGCCAGCTTGTTTTACGGCAAGCTTGCCTGCACAAGTGGACTGGGGCTGCGATTTTTTTCTCCAACTGGTGGTTACTTGGAACACCTACCTAAGGAGGGAAACCGGTGTTGTCTCATGATGGGCCATAACTGGTTAGGAGTTGCAAGAATTTTTGTAAAAGCTGGGCAACTTTGAGAGAAGGACAATGTGTTAGAGTAAAAGACTAGAGCTCTACCTTGTGTTCCTGATGAAAGTGTAATTTATTGCGAGATGAACTAGTAATTTAGTGCCAGATACAAAGCACAATTTATTGCGAGATGATTAGTTTCGGAACACAATGCTGGAGTGAATCAGTTTGAATACGAGCCATTTAATATTCTAGATTAGTGTTCGGCACCTTGTGTTTCTGATGAAAGTGCAATTTAGTGCGAGATGATTTTGTGCAGATTTTTCACCACCATACATGCACCCGAAATTAGTGTGAACTCAATGTTGAAACCTAGCCATTTAATATCCTTGATCAGTATCTGGCAGCTAAACTCAGTTTGGGATTTGGTGGAGATTCCTCGGCGGTCAACCGAAATAAGCAGTGCGATATGATGGACTATTAAAACTTCCGAATCTGCAGACGATGTGACCAATCCCCAGTAATGGAAGTTTGATGTATGGTCTTAACTGTGAGTGTTTATTTTCCTTTTTTTTTTTTTTTCTTCTCTCTTGTCTTCTCTGTATTAACAGTTGTAGGTACCTTGGAAAATTAGTGACTAATCAATGATAAGTTATTTTAAGGTATATATGTAAACAAAATAATTAGAAAATTTGTTTAACATTAAATCTATTTACTATGGAATGTAAATGTAATGTTAGAATAAGATATATTGTGTAAAATGAAGGTATTTTATTTAGCGAGTTGAAAGTTATGCATTTAAATGTATCTTAAGGAAAAATACTGTAGAGAACTGAATCCAGTTACTTGGATGTTTATTTAACCTAGAATTTAGTAAATGTGTATAATGATAAATATTTTTCCTTTTTTTTTTTTTTGAGTTATTTTATTTGGTGGTCTGTCCAGTCACTCCATTTGTTTAAGTCTTATGGCTTATAAGAAACATGGGAGATTGGTTATTGTTGATTATTTTTAAGAATGAAATGCACAATGCTCATATATATATTATAAGTATTGCGCATTTATATTTATTATTATTAATTTAATGGAGGATTACTGTTGAATTATTTGGTTTATTGAAGGTGCCGAGTAATAATTTATTTATTTTTTATTATTATTGGGGAATTGATTGATTGATTGATATGTTTAAATATTCTTCCCTGGTGTTTGTGAGGTTGTGAATTAATTGCAAAGGAACTTGTTGCTACCACTATAGTTATGAAAAAGTTCAAATATTTTTTTTTTTTTTTAAGAGATAGCTTTCTTATTACTCAGGCACTAGTGAAGATTTATTCTTCTTTATTTTTCAGGTGTTGATTTAATAAGTGTGAGTTTTCATTTTGATTGTGTTAAATGAGTTTTAGGATATGTATTTATTGATTTAACTTGGGTTTAGATTAATCACAGAGTTCATCCAACACAGTGTAAGAGTTTAGTACTATTTGATACCGCATTTCTCTCTTTTTATGATACTAGTGAAAGGTATAGTTGAATAAGTCAGGAAGTTTAAAAAATAACTAAAATATTATTACATACGTTTTTTCTCTTATCTAACACAGCGTTAATTAGTGAAATGTAAAC
>KK121583.1:277013-323500 GCA_000611955.2 Stegodyphus mimosarum | reverse complement strand
ACAATTTCCATTAACAACTCACAGGGTTTAAAAAAAAAAAAAAGTCAGATAGCGCTACAATACAGAATCTCCTTTACCACCTCCCATATTTTTACTATAGTCTATTACAGGGGTAGGCAACGCGGCGCCCGCGGGCGCCATGGCACCCCCAATCGATTTTTAATGCGCCCTCGCTGGACTACTGTAAATGTATGATAGCCAGAGCGATTTACTTACTCTTGTCAAACGGCGATATACAGCAAGTACTGTCTGACCACGTATTCCAGATCTATGTAAACATCCGGTTTGGGGCGGAAGTGGGCACATCTATCAGTTATGTAGGAGTGAATGCAGTAGCTCAGTAGACACTAAATGTCCGCTGACCTTCGATTTCACCCACACCCCTTCGATCTTTGAGAGGGAAAAATACCCGTGCTTTTCGCCGACACACCCCTTCAATTAAACTGACCCATCTTGGCCCTCAGCCAAACTGCTCTCGCTAGCGTGGTTAGACAGTAGTCAGTTGAGTTTAGGATTATGCATAGATTAGCAGTTTGCTAACCTTGAGCGTATCTAATAATACACACGCATTTTTTGTTAGTGTGTGATTGTATTTCGAATAGACCACGCGTAGACCGTGCATTTAAAACTACCAAGTAATCCGAAATAATTCTTTTCTTTCAAAACCCTTTGTGGATAAATGTAAAAGAAAAAGAACATATTATTTTAACGATGAATGGGAACATCTATATTGTTTCGTTGATTACAAAGGGAAGTGTATTTGTTTGTTGTGTAATAATAGTGTTGCGATTCCCAAGAAAAGTAATATTGAACGAAATTTTAAGATCGTTCATACCAATTTTGATAGTGACTATCCAATGAACTCTGAAATTAGAAGACAAAAAAAAAATTATTTCTTTAAAATCTTCAATAACTAACCAGCAAAGTTTTTTTACTAAACCACTGCAACAACATAAAGCAGCAACGATCGCGTCATATAAAATATCGCATTTGCTAGCTAAGAATAAAAAACCGTTTAGAGATGGAGAATTAGTGAAAGAAGCCATGTTAGAAGCTGATGATTCACTTTTTGAAGAATTTAAAAATAAAAAGGAAATAGTTTCAGCTATAAACACGTTGCAATTATCAGCACCAACTGATACTAGAAGAATTGAAGTAATTGCAGAGAATTTGGAGGCAGAGTTAGCAAATGATATGGAAAATTGTATTTTCTTTTCGCTACAGATGGATGAATCGGCAGACGTGACAAATATATCACAATTAGCAATTTGCGTGAAGATGGTATTTTCTGATTTTACAACAAAAGAAGAATTCCTTAAAGTTCTGCCATTAAAGGGAAGCACCAGAGGAGAAGATATCTTTTCTACTTTTAAAAAGTATATAACAGATGTAAAATTACCTGTACAAAAGTTATCGTCAATTACAACAGACGGGGCACCAACGATGACTGGTAAGAAAAAAGGACTTATTGCCTTATGTAGACAGGATTCCTTATTCCTGAAATTTATTTTTTATCATTGCCTCATACGTCAGGAAATGTTATGCTCAAAAACAATCGGTTTTCAACACGTATTTACGATAGTAACAAAAATTATTAATTCCATAAGATCGGGAGCTATGCAACACAGATTGTTTAAATTACTTTTAGAAGATGAGGGCATTCAGTTCACAGATATTCTTTTACATACTGAAGTGAGGTGGCTGAGCAGAGGTAAAATCCTTGAGCGATTTATCATGCTTTTGCTACAAATAAAGGAATTTATTGCATCAAGAGGCGAATTTTACGAGCAATTAGAAAATAAGGATTGGCTAATCGACCTCGGATTTCTGACAGATATAACGGCAAAGTTGAATGAATTAAATTAAAAAATACAAGGGAAAAATCAGCATATCGCTGACATGATTAGTGCAGTAAATGCATTCAAATGGAAGTTAGTGTTGTTGAAATCCCATCTATTGAAAAAATTATCACATTTTTTGAATAATGAAAATTTTACTACTACATCATATTTAGAAATTATAGATAAGCTAATAGAAGAGTTTTTTTCTAGATTTGAAGATTTTGCAGCATTAGAACCCGTTCTAAGATTTTTCATAAATCCATTCAATGTTACTGAAGATGATGTCCTTGAAATAGTTTGAGTGTATTTCGAGCTTCATAATATCGAAGACCTAGAATTAGATATAATAAACTTGCAAAGTGATATTATTTTAAAAGCGCATAATAATGATAAAATGTTTTGGAACATAGTCGATGAAAATAAGTATCGTATTTTAAGGAAATGTGAGCTAAAAATTTATTCATATTGTGTAACAACATACAATTGTGAGTCTTTGTTCTCAAATATGAAATATTTGAAATCAAAATACTGAACAAAGCTTAATGACTCACATTTAGATAATTGTTTAAGGACCGGGAACTCTAAATATATCCCCAATTATAAGAAATTAGCTGAAAATATGGACTCCCAAATTTCATACTTAATTATATGTATCATTATGTATGACACCAACAAAATAAAGTTATAAAAAATCTGTTTTTTTTTAATGCCTATTTATACCTGCTGATTATCTGTAAAATATGCACCCTTGGTGATTTTCAAATTTAGTATTGCGCCCTTAAGGACAAACAGGTTGCCGACCCCTGGTCTATTATATATTGTGTTTTATGATTGTCCTCTTCTGTCATTCTATTTTCTTTTTCTAGTTGGCATTTCATTTGGGCTATGAATTCTTGTAATATAACATCTTTTGAATGAGATTTAGTTTTTATATCTTGCAACCATGTCATTTTTTCAGCATGTTCTTTTTGATTTTTATCTTTGTATCACAAATATTAGAAAGATGGGATCTTTTTAGAAACAAAGAATCAATCTAAGCTTGTACCCATTTTGGCTAAATTCAAAATCATGTTTTAATTGCTTGTTCTTCATACAAGCCACTACTTTCTGTAGATAAAATATTCTTTCTTGTATAAATGCAATAGTTCCAAAGGAAGACCTGCAAATACACTGTAGGTCTTCCTTTCCATGGAAAAAGGTTTTCATCAATTGAAATATTTCATGAAGGTGTGTTTTAATAACTCTTTTTGCTTTGTCAATTCTTTTTCATTGAGATTTGATTTAAAATGTGGGTTTTGCAAAAGTTATTCAAAGTAATTGTGTAACATAGTATCATTGTAAAAGAATATAATAAAATATATTTTTGTTGTCATTTTGTTTAAGATGCTCATAAGC
This sequence comes from Stegodyphus mimosarum, assembly GCA_000611955.2. Lineage (NCBI taxonomy): Eukaryota > Metazoa > Arthropoda > Arachnida > Araneae > Eresidae > Stegodyphus > Stegodyphus mimosarum. Next base: position 320,264 of record KK121583.1, on the reverse strand, counting down.
AACTGTAGTTTCAAAAATATTTGGACAATAATTGTCTCTGTTTTCTGGAAAAGGCTGAAGCTATAAACAGGATTAATAGATCAAGTTCTTACCCAAAAATGTAGTTTCCAAATTGGTTTCTTTCTTGTACAACAATTTCAATCAATTCATCATTAAAAAATAAACTAAAAAAGTCAATTTCTTTGTCTAAAATTGTAGAATATCATATTCAAACAACAAAATTAGTGAAGAATTTAAAGCAAATCCATAAATTTGAAAACATTTCTACAAAGATCCTGAAATGATTAACTACGACTCTCCAGATTCTTATTTTGTTAAAATACAACCTGCTTTTACTAAAACTTGACCCTCAAAGTACTTTCCTTTTTTTGTTTTATTAGTCACTTTTTGTACTTACCGAGTGCCTCAAATGAAAGACAATATCATTGGCTGTTTCCAATTTTTTATAGCTTTATGAGGAAAGATGGATGTAAAAGGTTAACAAAAGAGCACTATTACTGCTTCAAAACTGAAAAAATTTGCGGCCAAAGAAAGAATTATTTTGTGTTGTTGGATTTAAATGCCCAATAATAACTTTTGCTAGAATAATTTCTGTTGGGTGTTTATATTTTTTGAAGTAAATGTATTGCTTATCACTCACTTCCTTAATATTCCTTATCATTCAGGGAAAAAATTCAAAAAAGAAATCCCAGTAATTCAGTAATAGAATATAATATTGCCTTATAAACAGAAGAGAAAACGTGATCAAGGATAACACATTATCCTTGAATTAGAGGCCTATAGCATATATGTTTCGTTTGTTACAAATTTCAGTCACTATTGGTTGTTAAATAAAACCTATAAAATCAAGATAAACATTGAAGGCATTCCATTAAATTATGTTTTAGTGTGATGCAATGCATTCTTAGCTTTTAAAAAATAAAATAAAATGTACCGTTTTAGCATATCAAGTATGATTCTGTGGGCCCTTGTTGATGCTTTCCTCCTGTAAAGCATGTAATATGATGTGTGCATGAGGTAAAACTGAAACATATCATACAATATACTAGGAGTGGGAGGTTAATAACAAAAATCATCATAATTATCAATAATACTAAGTACACTTTGATTATACCATGAATAATGAAACAGAAACTTGTAAAAGAAAAAGAACATTATGCCTTTTTCTATCAACATAGGTAAAGTAGAAAATTTTCTCAGGTATTAAAATGTAAATCTTTAACTTCTTCAAGCATTATATTCATTTAAATTAAAATTTCATATCATCCAAAATGTAAGGTACTCTCAAATGTAAGATAATCCAGCATTCTTTAAAGTATATTATAATTAAGGGGCGTAACATTTTCACATAAAATAGCTTGCACTGACGAGTCAAAACATTATGGCCATCCCTACGTTTTTCAATGAACTTGTTTGGATGACATGTAGGGTATATGATTGAGTGGGAATAGTATTTAACTGCTGTTGGAGAGGGTAAGAATCATTCTTGCACTTACTTTTGCGAGTTATGGGAAAAGCTGCTGATCTAAGCAGCTTTTCCCATCACTGACAGAGGGCAACTTGTAATGGCCCGAAGACTCGGAGCGAGTATCTCTGAAACTGAATCTTACATATTGTTCACAATCTACATGTGTTAGTATTTATGCAAAGTGGATAAATGATGGTTAAACCAAAAAAAGTAGCAAATGCCAAGGAGTTGGATCTCCACGCTTCATCCAAGAAAAAGCTCGTCAGAGATTGTCCCGCTTGGTACTGCAAAATTGGCGCCAGTCAGTGGCTCAGCTGATAGCCCATTACAGTGCAGGTCCGAGTGTAAGGGTTTGGGAACACACAGTTGAGCGGACACTGTTGGACACAGGACTGCGCAGCAGACATTCCACTGATTGTCTCTGTTGACCAAGTATCATTGTCAACTATGCCTACAGTAGGCTGAGGAACATCGAGATGGGACCAATGATAAGTTACCTGGACAATTACCTGGTTGGATGAATCACGATTTCTCATTCATCGTGTTGATAGTCCTGTCAGCATATGCCTTCTTCCAAGCAAACAGTTGCTCCCCCTGTAAAGCAGGTCATACACAGACTGGTGGTAGTGGTATTATGCTTTGGGGAATGCTCTCATGGGCCACTCTGTGACCTTTAGTTGTGGTAGAACAGATGATGAAAGCTGCAGATTATTTGAACATTATTGCGGATCAGTTGTACTCTTACATGACATTTGTCCTCCCAACTGGAAGCGGAATCTTCCAGCAGGACAAGGCCCCATGTCACAAAGCTGGAATTCCGTTGGAGTGGTTCAAGGAGCATAAGGATGAATTCCAACCAATGTCCTGGGCCATGTAACTCGTTGGATCTTAACCCGATACAGCATATTTTGGATATTATGGAGTGACAGCTCAGAGCTCAAACATCACCATGTTGGAATATCTGAACTTTGTGTGACCTGCACTTAGATGTTTGGTACAACCTGTCTCCAGTCATCTACCAAGAACTTGTGGTATAGGCCAGAGTTCACACAACATGCTATTGAGTAGGTGGTCATAATGTTTCGGCTGTTCGGTGTACATGAACTTGATATATTGAAGGTTTGCATAATAAATTATCTATCTACTGTAGTTTGGTATAAGACCTTTTTTTCAGGCTTAAAAGTTAAGATGTAAGAAAAATTGTATTATGCTGTTTTTAATTATGAAGTTGCGTATGTAAGATTGATATAGCTTTTAAAAGGGTGTAAAAAAATTGTATTATGCTGTTTTTAATTATGAAGTTGCGTATGTAAGATTGATGTAGCTTTTAAAAGTGTAGTTAATGGGGAAGAGGCTACATATTAAATTGTTAACCATTGATGGTTGCAAGATTAAGAAATTCTTTCTTCCCAAATATGGGCAATGTCTGTCAGTTATAAATTTGTAATGCAGGCTATGTTCGTTTGCACTCACTGTGGTGCATGACTAGACTGCAGGCTGAGCTTGTTGATGATTATCGAAAGATTAAAGAAATTAATTCTCCTTTGGGTTGTGCTTTCTTGATATTAAGTATCAGCTAGATATTTTTATTGCTGTTGTAAATTATTAATTTATAAAAATTAACTAAGCTGAGAATTAATATTTCTTTATTAGGGAGGGCAGGTCTACAGAGAATTTTATAAATTATAAAAATAAATATTCACCTACAATCCAGTCACAAAATGGGTTATCTGCAAAGAAGAATAATAGTGCTTGTGGTGAGTAAGGTTTTTTATTTGTCTAATTTTTCTTGCTACATTAAAAAAAGTATTTCTAATAGAAAATTTTTGTGTAAAATAATTTCATAGCATTTACATTTTTTCTCCTTCAACAATCAATTTAAAATTCTAATTTTGTTTACTGGAATTCTAAAATGCTTTATGATATGGTGGGAATATAGAGTGTCCCATTAAGATGCTCATACTCTGCAGAACCAGATTCCTTACTTGGAACACATAAAAAATGCCCAATGAACTGTACCTGTACAACCCATAGTTTTTGAGATAAATGCAAAAGAAAAGTTTGACGTCATATCCAGTGCAAGTAAAAAAAAAAAAACTTTATTGGAAACATGAACATTTGTATATGTTTGCATAGGAAGATGCTCAGAATGCCTACAGTGCATATTGAACCATGCATGCACGTATCTTGAAATGGCTAACTGCATATGTTGCAGCAGCGTGATGTCCACCAAAGTGCACACAGCTTGAAGATGAGCAAACAAGTCACTTTTTGTAATAACTAGGTCTTAATAGATCATTTCCTTCAGATGGCCTCATAGGAAGATATACAGGGTGTCAGATCTAACAGTCATGGTGACCATAAAATCAGGCAGTGGCCTGGGTATTCCACATCCAGCCAGTATGAAAATTACCAATAGCTACTACATGCATCCTTTTAAATATGCCCCCCCCCCAGATTTGAGGTTATACTTTCCTTACAGATTTATCCTGAAAACTATGGATCATGCAGATGCTACTTACTGTTTTATCACTTTTTATATATTTCAAGCAAGGAATCTGGCTGTGCAGAATTTGGGCAGTCTTGATGCGACACCCTATATATTTAACTTTTCACTTTTTATCAGTATTTATTTTTATAAAAACAGTGCTTAACTCATAAAGGGGATTCATGACCTTTGACCGTCTCATCTCACTCAAACTCTACACAGTTACTTATATTAAAATGAATACATTTGCAAATCTCTATTGCATAACAGGGAATGTTATGAGCAAATTTCTTAGCAGTGTTCATATCATTTATATTTATTAACTTTCTGCATACTGTTTTAGCTGTTTGTTAACATATAGTGCAGTAATGGTGAACCTTTTGAACTAGACAGGTCGAAATTCGGGAAAATCTTCACTTACCTGTCGTACTGTGTCACTCATCTACCAAAAATGTGCTTAAATGCTCACGAGTTAAGCACAGCATATCTTGACAATGATGAGGCCATGGTAAAAGACAAATATTGTTGCAACATGCAATTTTTTGTCTTCATTGGCAGTTCTGAAAATGTGTGATGCATGTCACCCAATATGAGTTTGCATATCCTAAGCTGCCATCACCAATGTAATGCAACAGACTGAAAGTCCAATTGTTGAAAATATTTTATTCATCATTAATTGTTCAGATATTGATTTATTTGGGAAAAAAAATCATCTAAGCAGTATTGGAAGAAATAACAGAAAAAGTAGTGGATTCAGTAATTTCATAAAAGGAAAAATCTTATTTCTTATTATATTTTTAACTAATTTTTATGCAACTGATAGACGAAATTTATTATAAAAGTGTACAAGACAGTAAAAAATGGGCAGTAAAATCGTTAAGTAAATTATAGTTGAGGAAAGTACACTGGTATCAAGTTTTGATTGCAGGACGAGGTTTTTATGTCTCTGTTTCTCCATTCCACATGATTTGATTGAAGGATGTAAACTGATATCAAATTTTGATTGATATTTAATGTGCAGTAAACATTTTGTAAGATGGCGCTAATAAATTGGGTTCCATTATCGCTGATGATTCTTCTTGGTATACCATGTCACTTGAATATTTCTTGAATGAGAATTATGGTGCATTCACATGCTGTAGCTTGAGCAAGAGGAAATAATTCAACCCATCATGTAGCACAGTCTTCGACAATGAAGATCCATTGTTTTCCAGTGCCAATTTAGGGCAATGGTGTAAACAAGTCTATAGAGAAGCTCTCAAAACATTGAGAATAGACAGGGGTTTTTAGCAATCCAGCTGGCTTTTTTTTGGTAGCCTTGTAGGAGTTGCATTCAGGACAACTTTTAACAAGATATATATACTTTTCCATGCCAATCCAATAGTAGCATATGGCAATTCTTTGGGATGTTCCTGCCTCTCTATAACGTCTGGCCGTTGTATCATCATGGTGTTTTCGCGTGATGACTTCTCATGCTCAGCAGTTGGAATGACTAACTGGGCCTCTTCTGAATTAGAGTCAGGGATGTATCAATATGGAACACCTTGATTCATTAAGAATCCACGTTCAGTCCAGTTGGCATATTGTTCAGTTTTTTCAGTGGATTTGAAACTTTAGATATTTTTTAATTTTCATCTTTAAATTGGGATTTATGCATGTCTTTTGGACTTTTTGTGGGGATGTCAACTACAGATGTATTTGAAATCTCACAAGGTGAATCTTTGTGTTCAGAAATCGGGTGGGACAGCATGTCTCTTTCTAGGGATGTATTATACTTTCAGGTTGAAAGACTGAATTTCAAGTGTTCATTTAGTAAACTGTCTGGCTGGAGACTTGAAGTTCAAAAGCCATTTCAAAGGTTCATGATCAGATGCCACAGTTACTTCTGATCCTTCGATGTAACCACAGAATTTCTTCAGGGCTCATACGACAGCAAGTGCTTCTCTTTCGATCATCAAATTGCTTTCCTCAGCCGGAAAAAGCACTCAGTTGGCATATTCTATAAGTGCTCTTTTTACCCTTTAAAACGACTCCAAGGGCATAATTGTTTGCATCAGTTTGAAGATTATAAGGTTGAATTCCATTTGCTTGCTTCAATATGGGAGGTTCTATGAAGAAGTTTTTTTTAGGGTTTCAAATGCTTTTACAATTGAAATGCCATTCCCTTTGGTCTTTCTTCTTTGTTAGATCGCTAAGGGGTCCTGATTTTTATGCAAAGTTTTGTATATATCTTCTAAACCAAGACCACATCTGAAGGAAGGATTGGAGTTGTTTGGAATTCTCTGGATAGAGGAAACTTTTCTGGATCAACTTCAATTCTTTTTTGTGTGATTCAGAATCCCAAATAGACACGCGAAGAAGCAAAGTGGCACTTCTCTCTGTTTGCATGAAGTTTCAAGAGCAAAAGCCTTTCAAAAATAGCTTGGAAATTGGAAAGTGTTTCTCAAATGATTCTGACAAAACGACTGTTTCATCAACGTAGATGAGGGTTATGATGTTTTTAAGGCCATTGTGGAAATGGTTTATCAATCTCTGGAATGATGCTGGGGCATTCCAAAGGCGAAAGAGCATTTTTAAGAAGCAATATATTCTGAAGGAACATACAAATGCTGTCTTGTCTTGATCATCAGTATGAACCTTCACTTGATGATAACCTGCATGAAGATCAAGGGTTGGTAGGAAAGGAGTAGTTTTTTCGTCATATAACAGGTCATCCATTTGTGGAAGTGAGTAGGAATCCAGAAGTTTGATCATGTTCAATTTCCTGTATTCTATACAAATACATACAGTTCTATTAAAAGAACTGGCGATGCATAGGGTGATTTGCATTCATCAATTATTTCTTTGGGCAAGAGCTTGTCAATTTCTTGCTTTAAAATTTCTTTCTTGGCAGGATTCATCTTGTATGGTGGCACAGCCACTGGAGGATTGCCACTGGGATAGTTGCCAGCTTTCATTCAGTGTTGTGTGAAAGCTGTCGGTTCTCACCCTGGTTGGAAAATAGATGAATATTGACTCAATAATTCATTGAATCGTGATTTTTGATGAGGAGATAGATGTTGTCCTTCACCTTTTCTTAACAGTTCAGTGTTAACTTCTGCCGTATTTTGATTGCTCATTGAGTTTAAAATCATCGTGAATAAACCTAAACACCTAAACTTCTGTTTTGGATTATCATGGTAAAACCATGATTGATTTAGTAGGTCTAAAACAATTCCAATGCTTCTAAGAAATTCGATCCTAAAAGTGTAAGCTGTGAGGAGCACAAAAAAAGTTATGCAAAATGACCTTCCTTCAATCTGAATGTCTACTTGAGTCATAGTGGACCTCTTTGTCCCTTTGGATACTGTCAGCAAGAGTGACCTTCCTAGTTCTCTTAAATTCCGTTCTTTGTCCTTTCAAGAGATTAAATATTTTTTTCTCGCTATATATTTGACTAGTGCAAGTGTCAGCACAGTCAATACCAGTAGATCCGTTGATTTTTACCCTTAAAAGAGTCGACAATGTATGTAAGTGTATAGCTTTGTAGTCAGTTGATTCTTTACTGAAAGAAGGAGAGCACTTTGGATACTTAACCCTAATGATGCTTGATTTTCCACAACTATAGCAACTAACAGTTGGTCAATCTTTTGTCGCATCAGAATTCCTTATCACTGCATTTTAAACAATTTGATGGTTATTTTTATGATTTTTGGGACCATCACATTGAAAAGATTTAGGTGTTTCCTTACTAACATTTTCACTTCTCATGCTTTTAGCTTCTTCATATAAATCCAATTTATCAGCAAGTTGAAGAGGGTCAGTCCACTCGGCCCAGTGATCCACAACATGCCCTCTAAATTCTGGAAGGGATCATTTTTTAATTTGATCTGATAATATCAAATCCTTTAAGTTCTCCAAAAGTTTTACTTTTAATTCTTTGATTCAGCCATCAAAGAAATTTCTCAAATTGAAATAAAAATCTCGCCATGTACTATCAGGACCTTTGCGATGTTGCGAAAATAATTGTTGGAACTTTTCAGCACTTAATTTGAAGCGCTTTAAAATGATTTGTTTGATTTCCTCATAAGCTTGGGCTTCACCAGCAGGTTCTTTTGCAATGTCATTAGGTAACAAGCCTAAGAGATACACTATTTATTTACCTTGGGATACATTCAAAATTTTTAATTGCCTTTCAAATAAAGTGAGAAAAAGACTCGTCATCAGTTTTTGGATTAAAGTGAGAAATTAAAGTTTTTAGCTCTAACTTAGGCATACCAGTGTTGGTGAATGGCAAAGCAAGTACAGAATAATGACTAGCACCTGAATTAGCAATTTGTATTTTCAATTTTTCAAGATCATGCTTGCATTCTTCTGTGTCTTCCCTTTCATTATATTCATGTTCCTCTCTCTCTTTTCTCTCATTAAATTCGTGTTCCTCTGGTTCTTTTTGTTCCATAATTATGTTAAAAAATAAGTCTTTTGCAAAATCTTCAGTATATCCCTTACTTTCTAAAATGGCATCCTTAATAGCAACTATTGTCATTTGTTCCATAACATTAATTCCAAGTTCATGTGTTAGAAAGCAGATATCTTCTTTTTTTCCTTTAGCAAAAAAAAAAAAAAAAAAAAAAAAAAAAAAAAAAAAGAGAGAGAGAGAGAGAGAAAAAAAAGACATGGTGACATGTTTTATTTATAATAAATTCTTTGAAGGGGTTAAAAAAAAGAAAAGAAAACCCTCCTATCATTTTATTATGTCATTTAATAAGAGGCTGAGATCATCTTACTCACACAGTTGCATTACAAAATCTGTTTGTTTCAGTTTCCTCTACCTGGCTTTACATTTATGCCAGATATTTTTTGAACACCTACATACATGTATGGCTATATATTAAACAAAAGATTTTCTAAATTAGTGTTGCTGTTAAAATCATTGACAATCTTAAAAAATATAGGTATATTATTTATGTATTTTAATTTTGAAATAAAAATTTCTGTTATAAGTTTTATTTTTCCCCTTTAGGTAGTTCAGGATGTAGTTCTCCTTTTCCAGAGGTTGATAATTTTGTGCTAACATTAATTAGAGATAATTTCATGGTTGGCTTTATTCGAAAGTGGACTTTTATTAGTAAAGAGCAATTATTAATATATGATATAGGAAACTACCGTTTCTGTTGGAATATTGAACGGCACCACAAAAGTAACAATATAATGTAAGTATCAATATTAAAATATTTTATCGTAAGACATTTAAAAAATTAATCTGTATTTTATTTCATTCAATTTTATGGCCTTAAATACAATTTCCATGTTATGTTATGGAATTCAAAAGTCCCCAGACTGAGTCTATAACGTAAAAATTTTTTGCAGTAGTGTGACTACGAGAACATTTTTGTGTTTTCTAAAAGTGGTTTGCCCCAAATCAGGTGATTGAAAGCTTACGGCCACAGCGTTTTTTGTAGGCAGGTGCATTTAGTAAACAGCGCTAGAAAGAAATACTGTCAGTTGAGCAGAGAATCAATATAAAATTTTGTGTTCGCTTGGCAAAAAGGGCTACAGAGACATTCGAATTTTGAAGTATATGTACGGAAAATAACCGTTATCGAGAATGCAAGCTTTTGAGTGGCATCATTGTTTCAAAGAAAGCAGGGAAAGTACCGAAGACGATGAATGCTGTGGCCGTCCCATGAATTTGCGCTTCGATGAAAACACAAACAGGTGTCTGCGGCGGTACGTGCGAACAGGCAGTAAACAATTTGACAAATAGTAGAATCAGTTGGGATATCAGAAGCCACATGTCAGCGGATATTGAGTAACATGCATAGGGTGCAGCAACATGTCTTAACATGCAGAGGGTGTGTCCACATGTATCTTAACATCTATAGGGTGTGTCAACACATCATTCCCCACATGTTAAACATAGACCAAAAGAGAATTCGAATGGGAATGGCGGAAACTTATGCTGTTGACAAAGATCCTTATGTACTTGGCAGAACTGTTACTGGAAATGTTAAATGGTATTTTTTGTAGGACCCCGCAAAACAAGAGAGCACAGGCAATGTGGAAATCACCACAAGCTCCATGGAAGCAAAAATTCCGCCAAAATCGCTCTAAAAGAAAGGTCATGCTAGAGGTAATCTTCGATATTCAGGGCAGTGTGCATCTGGAACTTATCCCTGAAGGACCCACTGTGAATAAAGAACTCTACATCGAAATCCTGCATCATTTGCATGAGTCGATCCAGAATCGCAAGCTGCATTAAAGAACATGGCGAAAAATGGATTTCAGACATGCTTTGATGAACTTTACAGGCACTGGCAAAAGTGTGTTGTTGCACAAGGGTCATTTGAAGGAGGATGTGTTTCTGCAATTAAATTCATAATATTTTTTACGTTTTAGACTCAGTCTGGGAACTTTAGAATCCTACCTTGTATATTATTATTAAATATAATGATAAAATTCTGGCTTGACACTTTACCTTAATTTAAACTTTTTAAGAGAGGTATATAGACAATATGGAAAAGCTATTGCTGTGTGCTGATTTTCAGTGTAGATAATTCCAAATTAATACACTTGTCTTGCATTTCTGAATTTATTTTTCTAAGCACTTGCATGTCACTGCTGTTACATTTGAGGCCTTTGCTGTGGTATAAGAACTTTAGGAGCAGGATAGCTCTGATAACATGCTATTAACTGAAAGTGGGCGAATTCTAGAAGCAAATTTATTTAAAAAAGTACGGGTATGGAAACAAAGATAAGAATATTTTTGTTCATTCATAACCAAAATTCTCTACCTTTACATTACAGAGATATTTATGACTGTCACTTTAGGTTGTGAGCTAAGAATATGTATGAAAAGGTTAAGTTTCTTTGGGAAGAAGCTAGTTTCTCTCAGGACAATGGAAAAAACTGGAAAAAATGAAGAATGTTGTAGCAGTGGGAGGATGAAATAATAAAATATCTGGCAATATATTATCTAAATAATAATAACTGTTTAACTAATTAAGAAATAGAAGTGTTAATACTTTTACAATAAAATGCAAAGAATGAATTAATTTCTTCCTAAGAAATTCAGTAAAAAATGTGATAGGATTTTTATTTATTTATTTATGTGATACTTATTTGTTTTAAACACAATGACCTAATGAGAAAATGATCATTACACTTTAAGATTTTGTAACTGAATTGATTATTTTTTAATTTGCATATTGAACCAGTAGTTTTTAGCTGTACTTCATTGTTTCAGATATGTCCTAATTTATGCAACATTTTGTTTTACTTCTTTTCTTCATCCAATTGTTTCTACTTTTTCTTTCAACTGGTAGCTCTTGACAAAAAAACTGAAGGCATTGAGATTTTACATTACACCCGAAGGGGAGATTTTTTAACTTTCTGTGTGTTACCTTTATTTATTAAATATCATGTTCTTCACTCTTAAACCATAAAATTCAGTTCAAGAGCAATGTCGCAAAATAATTTTAAAATGAGCTTTAGAATTTCCGATACATAGTCATGCGCGCTGGAAATAAAAATGTTTTTCTTTTTTCATGTACAGTGTTGCCATTTCTCGCTTTGAAATCTTTGAGTTTTTAAATTAAAAATTCATTAAAGTTTTATAAAATGTGAAATAGATAATATAACAAATTCCAAACCTAAAATTGGGCTTCCAGATGCTCATATTCAGGTGGAAATGCATGTTATTCAAAATTTAATGGCTGTAGAAACCGTTGTTTTATCACAGTGTGAGAAACATACGGACGTTTATGCAGATTCTTCATAATTTAATTTCTTTAAATATAATACAGGGCTCTAATATTTGGTGACAACAATTTGAAAAGTGAACTGGCATTTATAATGCACTAACGCAAAATGCCAAAATTAAAAAGGGGGAAAAAATTCAAGCCAGTGCAAAAAAAGTATGTATGTACATTCATTTTACCAAAGAAGGTTATTGCAGTATACAAATGAAGCCAACTATACCCATAATAAAAATATTGAAATTGATTAGTAATATAGTAGTGTAATTCTTGTAAATTTTCTCCAACATGGAAGAAACTCCAATGCTCCAACATGGAAGCCAGCATTGTTCAGTATGTACCATTTCTAAATATTACTTTGATGGTGTAAGCAGTATATTAAATCATATATGGTTGAGAGGAATTTATCATTCCTGAAATTTTATATGAAATATTTGATGTGTTTGAGATTAAAATTCAGTAGAATTACAACAGATTCTCTTTTGAATTTATCCATTCAACCTTATAAAAAGATATTCAATGCTGTAATAAATAGTAGTTGTTATGCTGTTTTACAGTGATGTAGATTAAGTTTTGTAATTTAATTTTTTTATTCATTTTTTTTTCTATTCTTTCTAAATAATGATGCTACTTTACTATTTATATTACCGTATATTCTGGCATATAATATGCACCTGTGTAATTTCAAATTATATATTTTAATTTTTAGGTATATTTGTTGTATAATGGCCACCCTTGAAACCTGAAAGATAATATGTGCAATGCTGTTATCTTTTGAAATCATTCTTCAAAGTTTTTTTCCTCAGGCTTTGAAAAAATGATATACTAAAATTACAAGTGATAAGAGGAACAATATGTGTATGTATGGGAAATGTTGAAGGAGTGAATAATTCTGAAAGAAAGATGGGTGGGTTGTTTTTAATACAGGTATGCACAAGAATGTTATTCTGGGGTTTGGAAGAAGGGGAGACATAATTTGAGATACAAATGTATCTGATGCAAATGAATTCACGGAATTAGGAATCAGATGTTTTCTTTTTCTGTGGCCATTTGAAGCGATGATTTTGAAGTGAACATCAAAGGCTTTAGTAAACCACATTCACTTTAGTTTGAATACAGCTGATTTAGTGTTCCTTTTAGAAGTAAATACAAGCTTGTGCCAAATGAAACAACCATCGAAAGAAAGTGAAAATCTGTGCAGAAAGGATGTTTGTTGTTGGTGAAAGCTCCATATGTGAGTGGAATAAAATGAAATCACAATAATTAATATGCCAAAGAATAAATATGCTTTGCATCAAGGAGTAACAGAATGGCCTATGTTAGAAGAGAGTGTTGCAAACTGGGTCCTATTAAATCTCCAGAAACAGCATTTAGGTGCATGTAGAAAGACAGTTTTTGTGTGCTTATCATTTTCTTATTTTTGAATCTATAATTTTTATATCTGGAGTTAATTAATGCACACCTGTAAATTTTGGTCTTATTTTCTGTATTAAAAGTGTGCATTATATGCTGGAATATGAAGTATATCTATATCTATATCTCTATATATATGTGAATGCAGATAAGTTTTAGAATCTATATAAATTCACAGATATCACATCTGTGAGTACAGATAGATTCTGAAACTGAATTGCATCATCTAAACATCAGATCTTGTAGCATGTACACTGCACAAAAAAAAGGGGGGGACAGTTCTATATCCCCCATTCTGCTGGGCCGATTGACGAAATTCAGCTTGCATTTTTCATGTCTCGAAAGCGTGACTTAGGACATGCATTTTATTTAGATATAGCATTGTTCTAATATAGGTATTTTGAGACAAAATTGGATTTTTCCTGAAATGATATGCCAATTTTTTTGCATAATTCAATTCTACGACTCAGATTAAGCCAAACTGCCAAGTTTTATAAAAATCGCAGGTGTAGTTTTTAAAAAATTAGTTCTCAAGATTTTAACTCGTCAGTGTTGATTGAATATGATATATGTTTATAAATATCTCTTTCTTTATTAAACTTACTTGAGTCCTTCTTCTAGAATTCGAAATTTAGGTTCATTCCAAATAAAATTCACCTATTTTTTAAGATTTATTTTTAAAATTTGTATTTTTAAATAATTTTTATAAAGTTTTTGAAAAACATTTTGAATTTTTTACCATCATGTTAAAGTAGATTTTTTATAAGCATATCTGCAAAAAATAAGAGTTTTTTATTCAAAATTCCTTAAATATGGGAATTTACATATTGACGCGTTTTGAAATTTGGCATATTTGTTATAAGAGATAATGCCAGATGTGATTTACGCACTTTGTTAAAATTATTTGAAAGTGTGAACGATAACTTTTTTTCCGCTCGTGTAGAAGGAAAGAAAGAAAAGAAAAATAAGTTGCTGTAAATTAAGAAGTTCACCAAATGAATTATTCTTGGCGAAAACTGAAAAAATGCACCAAGATAAATTTTTCAATATGTCAATAAATTTCTCATAAAAAATTATAAAATTTAATGTCTAGCCATAATATGAGTTATAGAATCAAAATATGGAAAAAAATTGGTATGCCATTTCAAAAAAAGTCAGATTTTGTGTCAAAATACCTAAGTTAGTATAATACTATATAAAAAGCTAATGAATATCCTAAGCCGCACTTTCAAGACATGAAAAATGCAATTTAAATTTTGTCAATTGGCCCAGTAGAACGGGAGATATACAACTGTCCCGTCGCAGTGTACAGGAAAAAGATGTATGTACTTATGTATATACACATGACCAAAAAATGTTATTGCAAGTGCACAAATGATTCTAATTAAATTATATTCGAAACGAAAGTGTTTAGATTAATAATATAACAGTGCTATATGTGAATAAAATTTCATTATAAATAAGTTTAAAAATTCTTTCACTAACACATTTTTTTTTTCCTTTCTGAGGGAACCATTTCTATGTTCCATGTTGAGTTGTATCAGACTGAAATGAACATAGAGATGTGTTGGAAGACTATGATTTGAGTTGCTGTATTTCAGTTATATTATAGACATTTATCAATTTGTCAGTTCTTCTGCTCTGAAATATATAGACACTGAATCAGGAGATCTGAGGTCCTGATAATATATCTGCTTCATTATTATCAATAACTTCCTGTATTAAAAAAAACGCTATTTTGCTCTGATGTTTTTCTTTACGAGAAAAGCCACACTGAATAGCATGGTGTTAGTGAAGATGGACTGCAAGTTTGAAACAAAAAAATTGGTTTAATACCAATGTAAGCTTAGTTTTACGTGTGTTTTCCTCCTGCTTTGGTGATGAAATATTCATAATGTCTTGTGGTATTCTGAGTAATATTTTTGTTGATGAGACAGCTAAATGATTAATGGGCTCAGCCGTCTTCCTGTTAAATGCTTAAGCAGCAAGTGTCCTGTCATAAGAGGAAAAAGAAATGCTTTAAGAAAAAGAAAACTTCAGATTTTCTAACTTTTCTTTAATTATTTTGGCTATTGATATTTATTTACTAACAAATTTTTTAACAGGTTAAGATGAGATTTATATTTAAAATAATGTAAAAATATTTAATTGCATTAATACTTAACTGTAATGAAAAACTTATCTTTATTAAAGCAGTTAAGAAAATGTATTTTGCCCACAAATTTGCCTTAATTAATTTTTTCCAGTAAATAGGAATGAAATGAGTTTTAGTTGTCAATAAAAGTGGATTTATGGCATGGTGCAAATAACATTCTCTAAGGGCGCTTTATTCCAAGGCACCCTCAATAGTTTTTAAAGATTGTAAATATATCCTGTGTTTAAGATGAAGGGCTCCAAGGCTCAGGTGAGGTGGGTCATCAACCTTACTACTTTGATCTACTTCATAAATCTGCCTTTAGCTATTACAGATATTTTTAAAAGAATTCTGTTGTACTTTGGGATTTTTTTTTTTTGCCAATGTATTGTCTTTATATTTTCAAATTTGGCAATATAATTTGTTTCTTAAGAAAAAGGCCATCTAGGAGTATTTCTCAAAACACTTTGTGTTTTCATCTGAAATCAGTGTTAAATTAAATGATTAATTTATTTTTAAAACAATCAAATTCTGTCCTTTTCTATATCAAGAAAAACTTTCTGTAACTTTCATTCAGAATGTCATTTTTGTTAATCCCTCCAAAAAAATTATAAGTGTGTTTATAGTAGCTTAGACTTCATTGTTTAAATGATAATAAGCATCTGAAATAAAATGGCAGTTTTGTTTTAGGATCATTGTGGATATACAAAAAAAGCTATACTATCAGAAGTGTCATGATCCAGAATGTCGAGCTCAAAATTTTAAATCTGAAGGTAATTAAAATTTTTATTTTATGAAGATTTCATTGTGAAAACTCTATAGCTTAAGATTAAAGTGTGATAATAAATGTATAATGTTAATTCAAAATGTTTTTGTTTGGGCATTCTTTTGAGTTAATTTTAAATGTTATAAATTATTTTATATTTTAAATGTAATAAAGTGCAATGTTATTTTTATATTTGACAGGAATCTATTTTTTTTTCAGCAAATATGCTTCCAGAGTTTGTTTCAGCTACATTAAGCATTCCAGATGATTTTTTTGAAACTTATTGCTTTACTCAGTTAAGTAATCTTAATGAAGCATATACTTTATCTGAAAATTCAAGTTGGAGCCTGGATGATATGCATACAGAGGATGAAGCATGCAGTGGAATTCATATTACCGATGAAGACTTGATTTGTTCTTTTTCTGATTGTAGTCAATTTTCAGAAATGAAGGTTTCTAATCCACCTAGTAAGAAAGACTTTAGAGCAGTTAATGATGTAAAAGGCAACTACAGTGAATTCAGTTTCAAGGATTCTTCATCTTGTGATATCACTGTATTAGAAAATGATTTTATAACAGATTTGCCCAGCAATTATATGAATGGTAAGTTACCATGAATGTATTTCCTTTTACTGTTTTTCATTAAAGAAAATTAAAAAAATTTGAAACATCTTTTCAATGAAGATGTGAAATTCATTCTGAAGTTTATTGACATATTTTGCTATTGTAAACTTTTGTGTTCAGTTTAAGTCTTTTAAAGTTGATATTTTATTACATGTTGTTTTTGAAAGTTCTAAAAAATTTTTGCACTTGTACTAGTACTTAGATAATGGCTTATTTAAATTTTTGATTCAAAGTAAAATTGTAATTTTCTAACAGCTGGAATAATTGTTGCTCATAATATTTAGAGAAGTGCGTTTTTTAAAAAACTTTTGCATAAATATTTCTATTTGTTTTGAATAAAAAAATAAATCAGTAGAGTTTTATTCAGAATCCATCCCAAATAAAGATTGCTTTTTTGCCTAATTTTAAAAATGAACTGTCACTTCTGATTTGCATTGTCATTTGAAAACAACCTGGCACTAAGGAGTTGTTTGTATATGCTTACAGACTGAGAGCTACGTAATACAATCATAAGTAATTTCTTTTACTTCTGCGACAATGTTGTTAAATGGTGGTGTTGTATAGGGGAAAAATAATGGTACCTTGAATTATTCGGTACAAACTTTTAGATGGTTAGTGTTGGAGCCCCCCCCCCCAAAAAAAAGTAACAAGAGATAAAATGCATCTCTAAAAATGATGTTCGGAAAACTCTTATACTCGTATACTGTATGGAAGAGTAGAGGAACTGTGTGATTGATCTAGCTTACTTTATATTTAATTAACAATTCTCAGAATCAATTAACTCAATTGAAATAAATTCACACTTAACAAAACTGAACTTGAAAAAAATTAAGACGGAATAAGTTTTCGCTGGTGCTCTGGTAAAAGAGAATGCTACTTCTCAAACAAAAAACAGTTACTTCATTTCACTTAAATTGCATATTCAATCAATTACTAAATAAACTTAAGAACATAAGGTTCAATTTCATTAATTCAAAAACCTCACAAATATCAGAGAAGAAATATTCATACTACAATTCGTCAGTTTCTCATAAAAAAAAATCAGGAGTTTAAATACATTTCTGGCACCTATAAATCCTTTCAATTTATCAAAAAACAACATTCAAATAATTATATTAAGTGGCTAGTACAATAAATTAAAGGCATGTTGTGAGTATCCAAAATGCATAAAAATGTTTACAATACCCAAGTTAAAGTCCCATGTTTCTTAAAAGCCTTACGGCTCAAACAAATGCTGTGACTGGGAGACCAAAGTAAAGTAACTCAAAATAAACAAATGAAACATAAAAGATACAAATCAAACACATTTATTACATTTTTAGAATAACTCCAAAAAGCTGGGATAACTAATCAGTTCCCTACAAAATTAACTTTAAGATGTAAAATAGCATATATGCCATTCCAAAATGAATATACTCATTACTCATATCAATTGTAAGTTTATTATTTTTTTAACATTCCATAGCTCACAAATTAAGCTGATGAAACAAATCTTTAATCCTTCTCTTACAGACCTTAAAATAACTGGTCATTTACTTAAAATTTCCTAATCACTTCTTAGTTTGCATATATAAAATAAATTATTATTACTTTTATGGAAATAGAGAAGACAGAGAGGAAGAAAAATTAAATAATCACTCACAGATTTTTCCGTAACATACATTCTTTAGGGAGTGTCAAAATTTTCTACTCACGGAGGAAGTCTTTTTTGTTGAACCCACACCTTAAAAAAAGGTAAATTATCAGTTGCATATTGAAGTGAATATTTTTCCATGAATTGCTGGAAAGGGAGGAAGACCTTTTTTACAAATAACTGCCTGAAAGGGGTGAAGATCATTCATATAATCTCTGTTGGTGGAGGTTTATTTCCTGTAACATCATTGCCATCAACATTGTCTGCAGATAAGAAAGCCTTAATAGTCCAATGCTCATCTTACGTATTTCTGTTGACCTCCAAGGAACCACCGTCGAAACCCACACCGCGCATTGCTGCGGGATGCTCTTCACGGATTTTAAAATGACCCAGCTTCAATGCTGCGTTCATACCAGTAGAGTGTTTGTAAAGATTAGAGATGAGGTAATGTGAGGTAATCTGTGCTAAATTTTTTTCGGTAAAGTGCTCTTTACAATTCATACTAAATTTCTAATCATCTCACAGAAGAAGGCTCTTTTAGTAGCCAAGATAACGCATCCCAAGCCCACTTGCGCAGGCATCCCCCTCAAGGTAAGCCCACAGCAGGGTAAACACCCCACGATCTCTTTAAACAAAACTTCACAACTTTCAAATTCAGGACTGTATGACTTAAGCACCCGTACAAGCTAGAAGAAAATTTGGTTTCCGCCCACTAAAAACTATAGGCCGAAAAATTGCACATAAAATTAAGCTTGACCAACCCAAGAATTTCTCTTTTATCTTGTTGATCGAATGTAGACCTCGACAAATCAAAATAGAGACACTACACAAAAACCTGCTGACCAGCTGGAACCAGTGTGTCTCCCAAAGGAGTGAGAAACCAAATTTAACCCTGGCTAACAAGCAGAAAAAATAAGAGATAAGAATCACTGCTGCCCTAAAAAATGAGAAATTTACAGATGCCCTTCCATCCGAAAGAAGCTCATTTATTCAAAACTTGCAGCATTCACAAAGAAAGTGAAGCGAGTTGCCAATTAAAACTTCCTTCACCAGTTCAATAAACAACCCCCCTTCCCCACAATACGTAAGACATGTGACGCAAATAATACTGAGTAATTTGTCAATTATTGCATTTTTAATGATGCTTATATGTTAACTAGTTATTATTTTCAAAGTAAACTGAAAAATAATACAAGATAATCTCAATATTTTTCTTTCAATGATTCGTTGAACCCTGTGGACTTTTCCCTCTTTTTTTACTCTGAGTTCTAGTAATAATGGGATATGTGTCTTTATGGCAGTACGTGGATGAGTATTTCATATCTAATTGCAAAGTGAGTGCATTAATTAATATCTGCATTAAGTCTGAATAGCTTGAAAGTTTTCAGTACATTTTAAAAAGTTTGGGAAAAGAACTTGTTAGTCCCAGTATTTTAAGTATCAGTTACTGTTTTATGAAAACACATGTGTTCATAAATCACAGTTATTGTAGGCACATATTTTACTCCAAGAGTAAAAAGTGCTTTTGTATCACAAATATAAGTGTTAATGGCCATGAACGGTATAATCTATATACTAATTTTAAACTGAATAGCAAACTGCCAGTCATTAATCCATTGACTACTTATTAATTATTTATTCATTCATAGAGTTTTAAAATAGTATGTTTGAAAGTCGTTTTTAGTAACTCTGAAAAAGGAAAGAAAATGTTGTTGAACAGATTTTAGTCATTAACTGAAATATTGCAAATATAAATTTGCACTTTCAAATTATTTGTATAAAGGTACAATAGATGCTGATTAATGTGATTGTGGGTAACTTTATTGTTTAGATATTGTTATCGAATTGCCCTGCTCCTTTGTATGCAAACACATGGAAAATGCTTGCCTTGTGACCAACATTTTGGTTAACATGATCAAAATATTACAAATTCAATTTTTTTTTAAATTGAAATAAAGTTGCCAAATAAGGTTAAAATAGATTATAAAAGCAGCTAAGTGACAGAGAAATATTAGAAGGTAAGGGATTAAGTCACCAAACACCTTAGTTTAAATTTTTATAAACCATTTAAGCTAAGCAAAAAAAGCAACCTTAGCAGATATTGAATTACACTTATCAATTCTGAAGGCAGTCAGATAAGATCCCTCTTCTTCAGGAGCTGCTGAATTTTTTTTTCTCCCTTTCCTTTGCTTCTTAAAAAAAAAAAAGGGTTTTTTGGGATAGGGCTTAATTTTTTAATTTTGCATTGGCAAATTCTCTATCAATGAGAGATATCCTCCAAGTACATTCATTACCTGGCATTGAAAATGCAACACCAAGAAGGAGTAGCCTGAAAATTACGCAAATTTCAGGGTAGAAGCAGGTCACCAAGTTATGCGAATGATGTGAAATGCACAGCTCTTTAGCACACGTTGAAGAAGATATAAGAAAAGAAACCTGCAGAATGTTCAAATTTTGTGGCGTTATTTCTGCTAGGAAAATCATCGTAGAAAATGTTTTCTTCTGTTGAATGCGTTTAAAGCAGAGAATGCCAGGCCGTCATCAACAAAGGCAGTTCCAGAAGACAGACGATTTTACAAGGGCATGGTGATCAGACTGAGAAGGGCAGGTTGGTCCATGCGGCAAATCTTAGCCGACACACATCTGGATGTGTGCACGGTGCACCAGCTGTGGCAATAATGTTTGGAACAAGGAAATGTGGCATGTTCGAGGGATGCCGATGCAGCCAGACTGACGTCAGCACGAGTAGATTGGCTCATTCGTGATAAGCGGTGTCACACTTGCAAGTAACTTTTACCTCCATTCTGCATGTTCAAGTTTGGGGTGCAATTGCATATGATTGCAGGTCACGTCTGGTTCATATTCAGGGTACTACGATGGCCCAATGATATGTGGATGATGTGCTGCAGCCAATGACACTTTGCTACCTTCAGGGAGTACCCAATGCCCTTTATCAGCAGGATAACGCTTTAACACGTTCTGCTTGCATTAGCCAACTTGCCCTGCAAGATGTGCAGATGCTTTTCTGGCCACCATTCCCTCCTGATCTGTCACCAATCGAACACATTGGGAATGTAATTGGACACCATTTGCAGAACCTGCCATTGCCGTGTTCAGAAGACGAACTGTGGCAAATGGTTGACAGTCATTCCTCAGAACACCATCCATAGTCTTACTGACTCTGTACTTAGACATGTTGCTTTGTGTATTGCGGTCCAAGATGGCCCTACAACCTACTGAGCCTACAGTTCAACAGTGAGGATGCCCACAAGGATCTTGTCTAAGAACAGACCTTTGGAATCTTACCTTCATCTCAATAATGTTTTGCAAATGGCCATACCACACCAAAAATATAACATTTGCTGATGATACAACATTTATAATAAGTGGAACTATGAAAAGCCAACTCGAATCTCATGTTAATAATACATTAAGTGTATTCAAAACTCAGTGTACCAAAATCAAACTCAGTATCAATGAAGAAAAATCAAAAGGTATTATATTTCCCCCAAAATCTAAAAAAAAATAAGTAGACTTCCAAAATGTACAATCGATAACAAAAGAATAAAAATAGTAAACAATTTAAAATTTCTCGGGATCATCATAGACAAAAAATTAAACTGGATAGATTATTTGCTATATACCAGAACAAAGGCAGCCAAATTAGCCAGTGAGTTAGCCAATGGGGCCTAAATCCCCATATTCAAAAAACTCTTTAAGAAAGTCACAGGTAAAATAGTACTATATGGTGCAGAAATCTGGTCCTCACCACTGACAAAAAGAAAAATAAAACAATTGCAAGCAATTCAACACCCTTTTCTGCTTCATATTACAAAATGCTACAGAACAACTTCTAATGCAGCTCTCTGTGTCTTATCGAAGTACTACTGTTACACATTAAAGCACATATAGAACTTACCAAAAGCACTATCCTAAAACTAAGAAAACCTTGTATCATGCAATAGGAAATAGTTGATCCGAAAAAATTTGAATCTCCTGAAAACCCCTCTAACAGACATCCAGCTATTAATCCAAGAATTTATTGTACACTTAAACGCTCTAATTCTACTATATATCATTCTATCTCTATACAGACGGCTCTAAAATGGAAACTGGTGTTGGAAGTGCATGCATCATATCACCAAATCCTAATCAAAAAATAATTCTACAAGCCCTGCTTGAAAAGAAAATAGCATTTTTCAAGTGGAACTTTTAGCAATAAAGCTTGCAATAGATTTTTGTATCTCAAACAACCTGTAAAAAATTAACATCTTCACTGACAGCCAATCAGCTATTTTAGCACTTCAGAACACCAAACATAAATCAGAACTGGTGCAACAAATAATTCTTAACACTTTTCAACATCCAAGGATCCTATGGATTAAAGCCCATACAGGTATCTCTGGCAATGAAGAAGCTGATAATGTTGCAAAATCAGCTATTACAAACTACAATGCACCACTAATAAAGCATCCTTGGTCAATATCATTTCTAAAATATCAATTCCAAATACTTAAATTAAAATACAGGGATGACGAATGGCAAAATTGTGACACAGGCAGAAGACTTTTCCAAATACCTCTTCATATTAATGACAAATGCAATATGGTTAACCATTACATCAATTGCTTCCTCACAGGTCACAATCCATTTCCCTCAGCAATGAAATATTTCTAATACCAACATTTGTGTCTGTGGAAAATGGGGAGACCCTGATCATTACTTAAAAGAATGTCCGCTGACAAGTTCAAATCATATTACATTACCAAATGAAAATACTAATGCTTTCCTAAAATTTGCAATTAAAAATAAGTATCTTATGAAGAAAATAGAAAACACAATAAAATATCTGTCATTCAAAGGAGAAGAAATTTGTGCAAACTAAATGTTCTAAATCAGCTTTCACCCTGTTAACATATGAACTTATAAACTAGAACATATGAACTAGAACCAGAACTATGAAATAGATACTGGAACAACGAACTCATACTAATGAACTGATTTAGATCCTTATCAAAATTTGCAATCAGTATAATATACAAGAGCAATGTCCATTAAATCTAAATTTATACTACCATGTATATGTATATATCTAAATTGTTTATACAAATTTTTGTTATGTATATTCTTATGTATACTTTATGTACTTACAAAATTTCAATAAATGCAGCACGGCCCATTGGGGAGCAGGGGACTCTAAATAGAAGTGCAAAGGGACAATATTTATTTTACTTATAGGAATCATTTGGAGTCCCTTTCATTTCAACCAGCCAACTTACTGAGCCGACACTGTTCTCGCTCTGTATTATGCATATCATTTCAAAATAAAGATCACTTATTGTTCGTAGCTGTCTGTCTGTTTGCTGAGTTTTATCACAGTCTGGCCACTCGTTCTTGGTGTTGCATTTTTCAGTGTCGAGTAGTATATTAAAATTAGGGGTATAGCATTGGTCAAATAATTTTTAAAAACATTATAAACATTTCATAAATGAACTTTTATTGTGAGCAGTTCAGAAACAAATTTTCCGCTTTCCCTGATTAATATGCTGTGAAAGTACCTATTCATATGTTTCTGGTTATATTTATATGAAATTAGTTCAATTCCATTGCTGTTTTAAAGGAATTTTTCCTCCCAGTCATTTTATGTTATCCAGACAGTTGTGGAGAAACATGATCACATTAAGCTGTGCGAGCTATATTAAATCAAATTAGTGTTAACAGCTTGAGAAACTACTAATTGCATTTGAGTATTTCAAAGTATGTAAGAAATTTTGTTAATGCCACCATTGCTTTTTGTATTAAGGAAGAATGGTAAGGCAACATCTGCAAGGTGAGACAGCTTATTTTTTAAGAATAAATATTTTTTTAAATTAACGAATCTGTTTTATATTTCACATACAACCTGTATCTTTTTATACAATTGAATGCATACATTTAATATCACATGAGAAAATATTACACATTAATTATTACATTTCTTTTGCCTGTAATACATTATTTTTATTTTCAAAGATTATATTCTAAATGTATACAAACTGATCAAGCTTGAAGCATAATATGCTTTTATTTAACTTTAGAACTATTGAATGATGCATCTAGCAGTACAAGTAGTGAGTTTTGGGATAGCAATATCTCGGATGACTGGCATGAAAAAAAGAGTACAGAAATATCTTTCGAAGAAGAATTAATGATGGCGGAAGCAGCTGCAGTAGTAGAAGCTACAATTCACACAGATAGTCTTTCTGAAGAAACTGTATTCTGATGTAGATTGAGAATCTTTTTTACTTTTTTTATTAGCATTGTATAAATTAGAAAATATCAATCTTAAAAGTAAATTTTCTGAAGTATAATTAAATTTCTATAGTTATACCTGCAGTAAAAGCAAAGCAAATATCTTTATTTCTGTTTGATATTTTAACAAAAGTTTTTATTGAAGTTTAAGATTATACTGAAACTGTTGTAAAAGTTTAAGACTATACTTAAAAGTTGAAAGTTATTAATTTGTATATAAAATATATATTTTAAATAAAAATTAATCTGTGATCCTTAGTTTTATGTTATTTTATTGCACTGAAGTTGATTTTTTAAAAACATTAAATTTTATTTTTGGTAGTGTTTAAGTACAGTTAATAAAAAACTCTTTTTGTTTTTGTTACCTTTACTTAATTTTAGCTCTAACTGCCAGATCGATTAAATTCTACTTGTGTTTTTCATGTCTTGAAAGTGCAACTTTGAATGCACACTGTGTCTGCAGAAGTAGTTAGATAGCTTTTATTTTGACAACTGTTGGTCATAGACATATACTTTGATTACAAAAATATTTTAAATTACACAGATATCCATGTTTTGGTGTTTTTGAAGTTGAAAAATAAATTTTACTAAAATTATAGTCTATTTTTATATGATCCATCAATTTACATTTCAGGAAATTTTACACTCATTATAAAAAATAAGAAACAAAAAGTGGGACTCCTATGTGGTAAAAACTGATCATGATATTCAGTTTTAAAGTTTGAAATCTACTCTTACGTATACAAATTAAAGAGCCATATGTTTGCATCCATATATAATTAAAAATAAGATTAGAAAAATATTTCTGATGTTAGCAGATTAAATGATAAACATTATATGGAAGTTGTTATAAAATGTACTGATCCATATAAATTTCAAAAAGAAGATCTTATTTGTAATAAAACTTTAGAGAGAATATGAATAACATATTTTTGGGTTTTGAAAACTTAAATGTTGCTTATATAAAAATTCTTTCGGTATATCAATAATAAATTTGAAAAAGAACTGCACGCTAGTAAATCACAAAAGAATATATTTAAAGGGCATTTAAGGAGAAAAATCAAGCTTGAATTATTGTATTTAATTTATTAACTGATTCCTCAAGAGAGGTTGAAAATAACGTCAAAAAAGGTGAAATTCTGAAATTAAACATCTCATACAATTTTTGTCTTTCGGGAGTCAAACTTCTTCGTTTATTTTTATCAGCATAATTTTTGCTTAAATGTAAGTATAACAACTAGATGATTATATAAGAATACTGTGGTAATTCTTTTCAAATTTGATGATTTTAAAAATTTCTGCACATCAAAACAATAATTTTGAATTATTTAAAACAGTTTTGTAACTGGAAGTGTATGTCTGTGACCAGCAGTTTCAGAAATAAAAGCTGCTTAAGGCCTTTTGTGGCTGATTTTCCCCCACATAGTTTGATTATGTACCTTAAATTGTGCAGAACTGTCATATTGCATGAATAGTTTTTTAAGAACTAGCATTCAAAATTTTTGCTCTGCTGAACAGAATTTGGATTATATTTCATAGCATAGTTTTTTTAAAATTAAATATACTTCCTTTGTTTTTTACAACTTTAGGTATAATATAAATAAAGTGGAGATCTTTAATTTTTCCCCTGGTTTATTCAAAATTTTTTCAATACCTTTTTTGCAAAAATTTGTACACCATCAAGTAAGTATTCTTGAAGGCATATTTCCAAAAAGTTAGGAATTTTTATTCAAAAATTTCTGTGATATATGTCAATTTAAATATTAAAAATATTTGGCAAATATTCAAAACTAGCATAGGATTAAATATGATAATATGCTAAATTTGAGAATTATTCCTTTCTGCACTTTTTAGGATAATTTTACTTGTGTTCAGTTTTCATTTTACTTAATTTTCAGTGAAATTTTATAAATTTATTTAATTGACAGCATAATATTTTAAAAATGATTGAATTAACAATTTGTGCAAAATTCTGTGTATATGCAATTATATCTAATGCCTGTGAAGGCATTTGATTGTCTGCCAGAATGTGCTTTGTCAATCACTATTTGATTTATGCTTCCATTGCCTCTAGCACTGAAATCTTGAAACAAGCATAAGTATTTCACTAGCATATGCATGCCATAACATTTCAGGTGCCTCATTATCTCAAGTTTTACACAAAATTCAGCCACACGTCTGCTGTGTTTTGAACATCATCCTCATTGCCAGGATAAATCATATTAAGTGTTTTCATTTTCTGTGATGAAACAATGAAGAACATTGATGCCCAATTATAAGTTCAGAAGAATTAATGTATGACTTTACAAAACCTAACACAGAAGTGCCATATATAATATTGGAAAAGAGATGTGGAGAGAATTTAGAAACTTTTCAGTCAATTCTTTTATTAATAATTTTCATGAAACAGCATTACTTTCAAACCTGTATTTAACAAACACTCTTTTTTGCGAATTATTCTATTTAGCGAAGTTGTTTTCTAGGATTCAATCGATATGTTAATTTCCTTATATAAAAAACTCCAACTAACAAAGTACATCCTCTATTTAATGAAACTTTTGAATGGCCGATTTTTCGACTATGTTTCGATATCTTTTTCAACTTTAAAATTATTTATTCATTTGTTATGACACATACATATGTGCAGCTATGGACCTAAAGAAAAGCAGGTGGCTTGTTATCATTGTCACCTTGCATTCTATCGGGTGATGAAGTGGAGGAAGGGATTCTGGAATGAGAAAGCATTTATCCACCCTGCTGTTAATTCGCTAACCAATCCTGTTTTGAAAAACCGGCTTAATGTTAAGTAACAACTGCACGTTAATTTTATTTCTACTTTTCGTGGTTTTATATTGCAGACCCTTTTCGAACGATAAAAATATCGACAATGGTTTCGAGCCATAAGATCTGGTAATTCCCCCAAAAATTCGGTGGTAGTCCTGAACATCGGGACAAAATTTGATTAAGCTTTTGATTCCACTAATCGAGATGCTAAACGTAAGGAAAAGTGTGCTTATCAAGGTGTTGATGAAGCAAATTTAAAATGGCTGCGCATGGTGAGAGAAAAAAATATGCTGGTTTTAGGGCTATTGATACTGAAAAAAGCTGTGGAGTTTGCCAGTGATTTAGCTTTTAGGATAATGAATTTCATGCGAGCAATGCGTGGCTAGAGAAATTAAAAAAAAAGTTGCGAAAATCGTATATGGTGAAAGCAAAGATGTTAATGAAAATTACTATCATATGGAAAGATCGAAAATAAAAGAAATCATGGAAGCCAAAAAAATCTTCAACACTGACGAAAAGGGCTTATTTTCTCAATGTTTACAACACAGAACGAGCATTAATATTCAAAAAAGAGAAATGTTTTGGAAGCAAGCAAGGCAGAGTTATTGCATGGCTATGTGCAAATATGGAAGGAAATGAAAAATTGAGATTTTGCTTACACGAAAGAGTGAAAATCCAGAATGTTATAAAGGTGTTAAATCACTGGAAGTAGATTAAGATTTGAACAAATTCCATGGATGATTTCAGACATTTTTTAAAAGTGGCTTAAAATTTTTGATAAATACATGGCTGTGGAAAACTGCTCTCGTGATAGACGGTTGCAATGTTCAGAGAAGAAATGAAACACAAGGAAAATAATGTTAAGTTTTTTTTTTTTCCTTACCTCCAAATATCACTGAAACTGCAGCCTGTGGATCAAAGGGGGATGAAATGTGTTAAGACGCATTACTGCAAAAGAATTTTGAAGAAGGTTCTAATGGGAATTGAAAGTAATCGGCCTTTATGTGAAATAAGTTTATATGACTGCGTATCGGAACTTACAAAAGTATATTATGTCACTGAAAAAATTGTTCGCAGTTGCTTTAGAAAAGTTGGCTTCATCACTAAGATTGATACTACAAATAGCAATAGTGTCAGTGACGGCACGATGCGCAAAAGAAGGAACTGAATAATATGTGGCTGCAGTTGAAAAATCGGATAATTAAAGAATAGTGACCAATTGCAAGATTATCTGTTATAGATAAAGATTCTGAGACCTCAATAACTCCTACTGAAGAGGACCTATTGAAGAACATGAAAAACAGCAGCCAGAAAGCGACTGATGAAAACGTTAATGAAAATAAATGTACAAAATCTTCGTCAGGTAAATGCGTTTGATACTTTACGACGTGGTTTTTAGTTTGAAGAAAGTGTACCAGAAGACGTTTTTCGTGCGTTAACAAAGGTATGGGATTTATTACGACATGAAATGTTATTCTCGATGATAAAGTAATGGATTATTTATCGAAATCATTATATATAATTTTCACACGTTTTGTTGGAATAAATACATTAATGTATGTAATTTTGCATTTAAATTTCATTTTACTACTATTTCACATTTCAAATTAAAAAAAAAATTCTGTGCTTTATTATAATATGAGGTAGGCCCTTCATATTTGGAGTAGCTGCTGTCTCTCAATTGAGAGCAGGAATTTTCTTATGTGAGAGGTAAGCTCACCACCCCAGATTGGCCCTTCGTATATGATTACTCTTTCTGTTATACTTCTGTGCCAAATTTTTAATAGCTTAGATGCCCCATTTATGCGTCTCATGTTGCTTAGCATGCTAATTCGAGTCTTAAGTTCATGACATGTGGCATCTAGGAAAGTCTGTTGTCGAGTATTACCCCAAAATATTTCAATTGGGGGGAAACATTTTACTGGTATCCCATGGAGTTTAACACTCGGGTTGTGTCTAAGCTGTCTGCTGCGTCCTATGAGTAAAGCTTTAGTCTTCTGTGCCGAAATTTGAAGCTTATGTGCTCTGGCCCATTGCGAGAATAGATCGAGACAGTATTGATATCTGATTTCCAGGTTGCTCCTTTCTTCCACAACTAGCATAAAATCGTCCTTGCAAGGATAACATGCACTTAGTGAAGTTATTAGTGACAGCGAGGATGTATTTGTGGCCATCAGCAGTTCGTGGCAGAGGTTCCAGGATGTCAAACATGATGCGTTGAAAAGGCGCTCCTACATTGTGACGTAGCTTCCCTCGGCTGCGTTTCTTTAGTTCTTTCTGACCTGCACAGGCATCGCAAGACTGGCATCACTTTTGCACACCATCCTTTGCATTACTCCAGTAGAAGCGTTCTGTAACTCTATGCAAAGCCTTCATTATTTCGAAGTGGCCTCCTATTGGATTGCTGTGTAATTCTTTAAGGACATCCGGGGTCTTGGAAGTATCAGCTGCCAACGGAATGCTTTTCTATTATCCGATTCGAACTCTTGGTACCAGACGCCGTTTACCATACGGAGTGAGTCCCAGAGGGCACAGTATTTTTTTGTCATAGGACTGTAGATGGAAATATCCTGACAGGTAAGTTTTCGGTTCCATTAAATCAATTATGGGAAGATTCCATTAAATCAATCATGGGTTTAATGTCGCCGTCTTCCACTTGGCTTTCTTGACTCTTCGTCGCTCCATCGGTTTGGGTCATACGATGCTGATTTCATAACTTGACGTACGACCGGATTAAGCAGTTCCTATTTCGTTTCCACCCTGGAACAATATCGGTCGCTTTCTCGGCAGGGTCTTCTAGACAGGACATCGGCGTTTCCGTGTAATGATCCCTTCCGAGGACGGATTTTGATAACATGTTCCTGGAGTATCTGTATTCATCTGCTATTTGGCCTTCGGGATTCTTGAAATTTAAGAGGAGGTCAACGATGTCTGCCCGGAGGAGGCATTTTCAGCAGTAGAGATAATGATGGAAATTTCTACGGCTTTAAACTACGGCGAACAACTTTTTCCTGGTGACACAATAATTTCTTTTTAGGTAGAGACTTTCTACAATATGCCACGACACGTTCTTGGCCGTTTATGCCTTGGGAGAAGGCCAGGATGCTTGCCGTTTATGCCGACACTCTCATTGCTCTCTTGCGTGTCGAAAATAAATGGTTTGTCAAGCTGAAAACACGCCAGGATTGTCGCAGATGTTAAAGCCTCATTCAGTTTGTTAAATTCATCTTCACTTTGTTTTGTCCACTAGAACTTTTGTTTACTGTCAGTTCAGTTTGTAAAGGCGTCTTGCGAAGGAAGAAAAGTCCTTCACAAATCTCCTACAATAGGTGCAAAGCTCCAGAAAACCTCTCAGCTGATGGATATTTTCGGGCACAAATTGGAGCATCTCCAATGTTTGCTGACTTTTTTTCTCGATTCGTAATACACATTCGGCAGAGATGACATGTCGAAGATAAGTTAAGCCCAGTCGGAGCAATTTACATTTTTTCGCACCATTTAATTTTAGATTAGCTACCTTCAGTTTTCGAAGCACCTTCCTAATATTTCAAACCTGTTAAAATTTTTTCCCGTCGATGATGATATCATCTAGGCATGTCAGAGAGGCTTCATAGAAAAGAAGTCTTAGTACGGTTTCTATAAGGCACTGGAATGTTGCTGGCGCATTACATAATCCAAAGGGACTGTTACCTTGAACTATCAAAGTCCTTCTCCGGAAGTAAATGTCATCTTTTCTCGGTTATCAGGGTGTATCTCTAACTACCAGTATTCACCCTTTAAATGAAGTGTCGAAAACCACATGTCTTCAGAAAGAGTCCAGAATGTCATAAAATCTAGGAAGACGGTCTTCCTTTATGATGTCGCTCAACCGGCGATAGTCGATACAAAATCTAGTTGATCCATTCTCCCTTCTGACCAGGACAATGGGAGAAGCCTAAGGATTTGTTGGAAGCTCGATAACGTCGCTTTCTTGCATGTCCTTTAGAAATGTTTCTACCTTCTCCTCTTTTGTAATCGGTAGACGTCTTGAATGCTGCTTGGTTTGTGGATTACCTCCCATATCAACTCTATGCTGAGACAAACTGGTTCAGCCTATGTTAGAAGTTGAGCTGAAGAAACAATTTTAAAATTCTGGAATGAGAAATTCAGCAGCACCTTTTTCATTTCTTAGATGTGCATTCTGCAGTAACTTCGACGTTAGGCTCTCCCAAGGCACAAATTCTGAAGGTCTACTAGTTTGTTTGACGCAGGTCAAACAAAGAGGAGGTCACAAAGAAAGAAGAGGTCAGGAGTATATACTGCAACCATTTCTTCTTTCCTAATCACTTTCATAATTTGATAATTTCCTTCGCCTTATCAGTTACATTGGCAAATCTAGCAGGCATAATGGTCCACTATGGATCGACGCGTACTAGTACTCCTATCGAGCTGTTACAGTTTTTTGGGATATTCCAGGATGCTGTACTGGAAATTTCTATTTTCACCTATACATCCAAGTAGTGAAATTTCCGCTCTTTCCGGTACTGTGATACGTCTTGAGTTGTGATTTGTTGAACGGATTTGACTTTTTTATCTATAATTCCAAACTTTTATACGTCCTCAGAGGTAGAATGCAATTCGTTATAACATCCAAGGAAAAATTATATTTCTTTAAAGCATCCAATCGGAGTATGCAAGGATCTGTAATACCTGCTACATATGCCTTGTGATGGTAAGTGGAACACCCAAACATGATGTTAACTTACAACCTTCACGATCGCAGGTCCAGCCCTTTAGGGTTGGTTTATTGCCACTCCCGTTCTGAATCAAGGCACTGAAGTGCTTGTTTATATCGTATAGATGAGCAATCAGTTGATCAACTGGCTCCTGGACATGAGCAACTCTGAATGGGTGACGGTCTTTACGAGTTGCTTGCTGGGCTGCCTCGAATTTCGTGGCGTACAAAAAAGTGCTCTTTAGATACTTGATATCCGCTATTCGCAGGACTTTATGTATCTCAGGATCCCGGATGTTATCGATAAAGTACTGCGGGGACATGATTTACCTTATTTCTGTTAGGCAGTCTGAAAGATCAAATGAGACAACCTTTCAACATCTGTGGCGAGCTCCAGGATTGCTGCCGTTTGCTTCTGTTGGCAAGATTTTAACTGAAGCTTGCTGTGGTATTTTAAACATTTCTCCCCGAAGCGCAATTCCAGCGCGCAGGACAGAGCTTCGAAATCTCTGCTCTGGTTTTCGGAAAGAGTCTGAAAGCTATCCGATGCGTCTGCTCTCAGAGAAGCGGCGAGATGGCACTCCTTCGGAATCCCGTCCATTTGCGTTTGCTATTATAGATAACGGCATCTTGTACACTTACCAGGAGGTCGTTCCGTCGTATGTAGAAAGCTTTAGAGAGGGTCTGGACGAGATACGCTGGAATTTAAAGGCATTAGAATAGTGATCAGCTGTCGTTGTGGATTTTTCCAAAACTTTCAGCTCCCTTGGCGATAGCAGCAGAAACTCTGTCATGAATTTGTTTGTTCGACAGTAGAAACTCTTTCTTCGATTTGTTGTTGGACAGCAGAAATTCTTTTTGTTTTTCAATAGCAGAATCTCCCTCTTGAATTTCTGCAACTGTTTATTCAACCGTGTCTGTTTCACCTTCTGTAGCCTCAAATTTATTTTCTATTATGATAGAAATTTCTTCTTTCATTTTCTCTTGACATATTTCAATCTTTACCTGGCTAGCTTTCATCTTTTCTTTAACGGAGTTGACGGTCCTTTACATCTTTTCTTGGTCTGCATTCATCTCTTCTTTGAATGTAGTAAAGGCTGCCACCAGCTGTCTTAATTGCTCGCCCATCGCTCATTTCACCAGCATTCAACCCCACGTCTGACACTAAAAATTGTGACATGCATACTGGTTCGTTATAGATTGAATAGACACAGAACCAATGATAACTTGATCAAATTTATTTTACCGAAAGAAACGTTTCAGAGTCTGGAACTTTTCTCAAAAATGCTCGCACAACTCTTCTCAGTATCACAGGGCACAATCAGCAGTTACACTTCAAACAAATGTGAACGCTAAACACAATGCAACCCAAAGCGCATCTAAATGACGAAGCTCTCACCGATACTCCAATACTCCGAATTCAGCTCTGAACTAACAACTAAAGAGATGTAGATGATGCTGTCTATGGTCTTATAGTTTTCATCCTGCCGCCGAGAAATCTATAGTACCTTCCATTTCAAGAAATTACGGGAAGGCATATACAGTCTAAGTTACAGTGTTATATACAGAAGAATTACGTACCTATCACAGTTATACAGGGAACGGACCGCCAAATGGTAGGCAAGTTTGGCGATTTTGGGCGATTTCTCGCCAATTTAGCGAGATAGCCATTTACTTATTGTTAAATAAACTTGCCCCCTCTAATCTTATTTTTCCAACATTGCTTCGTCTTTTTCAAGCATTTTATGTTACATTATGCAAAAGATAGTACGATTTCACCTAAAATTTCACTAGAATTATTAACTTATACATAAAATGTTTTAAATTTCTTCAAATCTTTGAATAAGTTTTATATCTTATTGTAAATAAATTAGCTCCATTTATTGATTTACTGGCGCGTTATTCCTATTCATTATTTCATTTTTAAAGGAAATTAAAATAATATAAACTCGGACTTCAAATGACTAAAACTTTGCACTCTATACAATACCATAATTGAAATGACTTCGCGGGCCGCATAAAATTGCTTTGGAGAGAGCCAGTTTGAGGCCTACTGATTTACAATGTATGTAACGATAATTTTTATAAATATTTGTATTATTATTGAAGTTACGTAACTCAGTAGAAAATAATCAGTTTCATGCTGCGTAACAATGGGTTTTAACAAATTTAAAAATGCATTTTTGAATTTAAATGAATTTCCATTCCAAGAAGAAAACATTTTCGCTACTCTTTCGGTTAAAAATATATAAAAGATTAAAAATATTTAATTGAGAGAAATGCTAGTTTAATTAATTTATCAGCAGTCTGTGTATCAGTTTTAGAGCACATTAGTACGAAGCGGAAGAACTTTTAAGAGATGCACGCGGTTTTGTAATAGTGGTAAGTGCTGAACTGAAGATACGATATTTCTGTGCTTTCCGATAGTTAAAATTTATGCTAATTTAAGAAGTCTTATTGAATCCTTATGGTAATAAAACGTCATCAGTATCCTCTAAATTAAATTTGCCAATGATTGTTTTGTTTGTGTTTAATAAGATATGCATATATGTGAAGATCAAACTGCAGTTATTTTCGTTCAAAAGATGACAGAACTGGGATATTTTTAGCATGTGCAAAGAAATGGTCCATGTTTTGAATGGCATTCAAAGAAGAACAAAAAGTTGAAAAGAAAATCAGACATGAAGTTCTATATGTTCGACTTCCA
Source organism: Stegodyphus mimosarum (assembly GCA_000611955.2). NCBI lineage: Eukaryota > Metazoa > Arthropoda > Arachnida > Araneae > Eresidae > Stegodyphus > Stegodyphus mimosarum. The sequence continues at coordinate 285,506 of KK121583.1, read as the reverse complement.
TTTGAGCTGACGTGCATTTGTATAAAAAAACAAAGTCCCCAGTTCACAATTTTGCGCAAAACCAGATGTCCAAAGAGATAACATACCCGAGAGAGGGTTTTTCTTTCTTTCTTTTTTTTTTTTAATTTTTGGTTTTTTTTCGGTCCGTCTCCTGTAAAATTGTTCCAAAGGGAGTTGTGATGGGGGGAGTGCGTGAGTTTGTCATCGTTTGTCTACGGACCATCGGAGGGCGAGATGATCCCTTCTCTGGAGAGGGACGACGTAATCCTGCCCGCAAATCCCTGGGATTACCTGTTTGGCAGTGGAAGAGGGGAAAGGTCGTTTTTATGCAAATTAGGATGTCGCGCGCTGATGGTCGGTCTCTAGAGAAACTCGAGATCGAAATGATGGAAGGAACAATAAGAACGTAATTACAAGTTGCCGATGTGGATGTTAGTATCGACAGAACGATTAAACTCTTGGTGACGTTTATAATTTGGTTAGCCAGAGAAAGAGACATCTTTTTAAATAATATTTGGCTGTTCTTATTTCAAATTAAATAACTATAGTAGAATGTTATTGTATTCGCCTGAACTGATCTGGCGACCTAACATTTAAACTGACACTGAATTTTATAAGATGTTTTATAAGAAAATAAATTGCTTACACGTAAGATACTCCCACATATATGCGCTTGATGTATTGGAGTTGTGCGAGAAAGATAATTAAATAATTAAAGTGCCAGATTTTGAGGTCCAATAAGTAACTAAGTTATATTTTAATGTAAAAGATAAGAAACAGCTATTAAATTATATTCAGATATATATTTCAATTATACGGTTACTTGTATAATACGAATATGATTTTCAGAAATGGAAAATAAATCTCACCTCATATCCACTCTAATTCGTTATTATATAGTACCGCATTAGAGTGGTATTGTTCATCTTAATTATAATAATATATGATAGTGTGTATTAAAAATAATTTTATTTTAAATATCCTCCAGTGTCTATATTTAATCTTAAGAATCAGCAAATAAAAAGTTTATATAATAAAAAGTTAAACCAGCATTTTCCCGTAGCATAACTTTAATATAACATGTAGCATAACTTTAACTGTAAGTCAAAATTCAAATTTATGCTTGCAGCTTAGTTCTTCAAAGATATTAAGTATCATTTGGGAAGAAATAAAAGCGAAACAAGTCTCTCAAGTTCTTTAAGTTAAATGTGCATCGGATAAATTATAGCACAGCATATGAAAAGTATTTGCTTAAGGGAAGGGATGTGTTCGTTGAGATTTTTCTTTTTAAGCGGCGCAGGGAGAAAACTATGAAATGGGCACGTCAGCCAGAGCTGAATCCAAGTCGAATTAGCAACGTTAGTTGTCTTATCAGCTCGAATGCTAATGAGCTCAACATAATAAATACAGTAAAATTCTTACTTACTACGGGTATAAATTCATTTATAGTTGTAGCAGTGATAAACTATAAATGAATTATACTATAATGAATGCTGTTCAAAATTAATGCGAAAAGGAGGGACACCAATTCTGGTTAATGGAACTCTAGTAACTCTTCAGCCTGAATTTCATGCCTCAATTTCTTTTACCATCAGTGAGTTTTAAAGTAGTATTTGATGTTCATACTTTAAGTATCATATATTCAGCTTTATGAATGTTGTTTGAAATAACTGTAATGAAAGAAGAATGTAATTCAAACATGAACTCTTAATTCAAGGGGTAATAATAATTCAAACATTTTATCTTTTTTGGGCGAATTTCGGAATTTGACAAATGGAAGATATAGATACTTTAATCAACTTTCAAATTTATTAAAAAATTTTAAGATGGCACATATTTGTACGATAAGTGTATGGGGTTTCGCTTAATCTGGTAAAGCTACTTAAGTACTTGTAATATTAACAGCCGTAAAGCAAGATATTGCTATTGTCTGAGAGCAACGACAAAGTCTCGAGAAGATTAAAATAACCTTTTTATTTAAACAGAACTAGGAATTAACAGCACTGCTACAAGAACCATAAATCGGGATGAGGGAATTAAACAGAATAGTCGTCAAAGACTACACAATTAAGCACTATACTAGAAGCTAGTTCAATTACACCGCCGTCACTAATCGAATTAATAATCACCGAATAACTAATCGAATTTATATATATAACCGAATCATTAACCGAATTTAAATATCAGCTGTGAGATATCTCAAAGCCGAATAATTACAACTGTTAGAAATGGCAGGGAACTAACCACGTAGCGTGCATGCGATGCCAGACTTTCTGTCTCAAATCCCAAAACCTCAGTTTAAAAACTGACTATCAGTTTGCATTTTGGTGAGAAATACGGAAAGGAGTAAGGACTGAAATAGTAAAGAATGAAATTATAGTAAAAACTTCACTTACAGTAAAGACTGAAATTATAATAAATACGAGATTCCCTACAATTGTTAAACAAAATAAAAAAAAATCTGATGTGGCCAGTACTTGACCTTTAGCAACGAGCTTCAAGGAAACTATCACATCCGGTTGATCGTATATAAATAAGTTCCAGTTTGTTTATAAATTTTATGGCTCAATATTAACTATAAAGATTACTCGTTTTTTATTGTTCTGTTCTCTCATAAAATAGAAAGTGATATGTGCTCATGTGGGCATCCGTTCTCATGCTCTGATCTGAAACTATCGCATCGATTGTAGTATATATTCTCTGGTCGTATAATGTTTCGGATTCGTAAATCAATGACTTAACAAACTCTAAATTTTTAAAAGCAGAATACTTTCGAATTCTCGATAGAGTATTAAGTGTTGTCATCCACTTTTTCAGTCTTCTCTCAGTTTATCATATCAGTTTTCTTAATGAAATAACCAACTCTTGTCATTTTAGCTTTATTTATTAAGCATCACTTTCTTCGTACTTGCGCCACATGAAATTCGGCAACAAAATCTTTAAAATCAGCATTTCTTTAGAATTTCTACCAGTGTTAATAGTTTCTATACTTTTTTCAATATTCGCTATATTATTTCTTAAAAAAAATACACAGCGACAGCATTTGGGAACAGTGTCTTTTTACTTGAATAGTGATTCGACATAAAACTGAAACGAACACAAAACTGAGGGTTGAGGTTATATTTTCAATTGCTTCATAATGAGAGATCTTATTTATTAATGAGCTTATTCTTCTTGCATTTAGTATAAGGAAACATTTAACACTTATAAAGATTTTAGCACTTTGGAGTTATCTTAAACGACAGCGTCACGTGGAAACACCATATCGAACATATCAAGAATAAAGCAATTAAAGTGATGAGATGCCTCCTACCTATAATTGGGAAATATTCAAAGCTGAACTTGAGTAAAAAACGACTTATCTTCATTTCTATCATACGGCCCATGAGTAATGCCTCTCTTGCCTGGGCTGGAGCGACAGATAAGGATATTTACAAATCACAAGTAGTGCAAAACCGTTTCTTACGAACTACATTACAAGTTTCTTATGAACTGTTAGAAGTAAAGTGTTCTTTATGAACTGTTAGAAGTAAAGTGTTCCTTACGAACTGTTACAAGTCATTAATCATAATAATTATTAGTTACAAAATTTTTCAGAAAGTCATAACTACTTTAGATTTCCTGAAAATGTGCGCTCTTTTAAAAAACCATGTGTCCTTTAGGTTATGTGGGCTTTTATCAGTGTGAGCTTATATCAATATGGGATTATATCAGTTTGGGCTTTTATCAGTGTGGGCTTTTATCTGCGTGGGCTTTTATCAATGTCCACTTTCATTGGTGTGGGTATTTGTCGCCTGACCAGTTATCGCAGTGGGGTATTTTTTTTTATGGGCTTCTGTTGTATGGCCTTTCGTCCTGTGGGCTTTTGTCAGGGAACCCTCTCAATGAGCCCAGGCAAAATCAAAGCGTTCCTAAGCGTGGAAGAAGTAATGTCATCGAAAACCATATCCAATCTAGAATATGGATTTTCCCCTATGCGCGTGGCATGGTACCGAATGCTTATATGCTGCCGGGGTTTTCTACGAGCACGGGAGTGCCGTGCTAATTTACTTGCAATTATATTTGGTTTCTGTGAGTGTTTTTCGTAGGGGCCTCAGCACTTTAGTTTACCCAGTGGCCCAAAATTATAAGGTAGCACTGATTGCAATTATCATATTCACCATACGCTGTTTTCTTGATACAAAATAAGTGAATTAAGGCAAAAGGTGAAAATAAAAAGAATAGACCAAAATTTAGTAATTTTACAGGTGCTTCTGATTCCGTCCTCCCTTTTTCTTCTTTTCTTTTATTCCATGTTATTTTTTTCGAGCTATGAAGATTTTATATATTAAAAAAACTGGTTCTGATAGAAAAATAGAATCTAAATAGACTTGAATTTATAATTCAGATAGAATTATCTGAAAAACATGTAAATATTTTAAAAGTAAATTTAAGAGAAAACTTTTAAAATTAAATATCATCGCATTTCTTCTATTCTAGGATATCATCGATTTCAAGTTGCATCCCAAAATTTCGGTACCATCAATAGAAAAAGAAGTCTTAGAACGGGAGACCAGCAGAATAAAATAAAACGAAATAAAACTCTCACATGCATCTAGCAGTTACTTTTTTTTTTGTTGTAATTGATTTCGATTTATTAACAATAAAATTACTCTAATTTATATTAGGAAAAATTCACTCCTTGAGAATAATTAGTAATTTTAAAAAATCTGGGATTCTAAAGTGCTACCTGTTCTAAGGAAAACCTCCAGTGACACTTACATGAAAAATTGGGGCTTCATAAAATTGAAGGAATATGATATTAAGAAGGCATAAAATGACTTAGATAATACACTTTTTCTAAAAATTTTCATTTTACTAATATTTTTATCCTATAGAATTAAATTAATATGAAAAATTTTATATATAAATAGATATTAGTGCAGAAGACTCAATATAGATGCAGTCAATGTGGCTAAAAAACCGAATTTTTGATTAACATGTAATTTCCATAAGAAATACCAAACACGAAATATAAATAAATTCTTTTATAGAGATCATGTTTTGATGTATTTGATTGTGACGTATTAAGGCATTTCTCCTGCTCTTGTGTTTTTGGCATTGAGCTGCAGAATTGAAGACCTGTATTTCGATTACCGAGGACAGTACAGTAAGTTTTTCATTTTTTTTCTCATAATAGTGCTTACACGGTACTGGTGGATTGTGCATAAAATATAAGTGAATCTGTTTTATGAAATTTCCATTTGATTAATAAATAAAGGAAGCATGTTCTTTTAAGAAAATTTTCTTGTTCTAGTATGTGGCACATAGTAACTTTTACTATGTAAAATTTTCTTCTGACTATTTCTGGAGGCTGCAAAATTCAAACCTAGTCGCGTGTATCTTGACAACGATCCTTTCATTCTAGAACCTCCTCATCAAAAACCTTTCTCTGCTTTTGCAAGACCATTAATGAGAAACAAACTGCTCTCTTTTCCAGCAGCGAGATTGAAATTAAGGGATGGATCGATGTCGTGTAAGTGGCTTTGCGCTAAAGAATGGACCCCTTCTCGCTTTAAAAGGAAGTGGACGAAATCCGCTCTTCTACCCAGAAGAAAATTCCGGAGAGGAAATTTTTCACCCCCTCTTACTCTTTTGCGAAGGAACTCAAGGAAGTGGAGAGATGGGGAGGGGTTGGACGGCGTCACCCGGTGATGAAGATGAATGGCTCCTGAAAGAAGCGAACCGAAGCCTAAAGCCGGGAGCAATTTTTCACGCCCGCAGCGCCGCCCCTAATGCCCGGTGATGTATTCGTCTTAGGCGATATTGTGGAGAGACGGGTAATTTGAATAGCGCGCCCTTTTTCCTTACTCCGGGGCTTCTTTTTTATTTAAATATCGAGGCTCCGAGTAGCAAAAGAGGAAGATAAAAAAATGCAGGTGTTGGAAGTGCATCCTTTATCTCCCAGGAAAAGATCAAGATTCGTTGGTGGGTGGACGAGAGGGTAAAGGGAAAAAAATATGTAAACAGATCGGTTGATGGATTGCGCATTTAGGGGGACACCCAGATTCTCCTCCTTAAGCAACCACTAAGGAAAAGAACTCTCCAAGGGTTGAGATGATTACTCGTCGCCGTATCACAGTATAAAATATCTGAGCTGCTGCCCTCTCAACACCAGCCCAAACACTGAGCCCTGCTTAAGGAAGGAAAAACCTCTGAATGGCAACTGAGAGAAGTTTAAGAAGTGCTTAATTTTAAAACTATCATCTCAGTTATTATACAAAAAAGCGTCGGTGATTTTTACTTCAAGTTCTGATGTACAACGGCAGTATCTAAACTAGTACTTAAGGAGACAAAAGTACTTTCTTTCCATCCAAAATTTAATTTTATTCTTCAGAACGTTAAGAATATAAGTGTTTGTTGAGTTTACATTTCAAAGATATTAGTAAAATTTCTAAGATTATCTACCGACACATTTACATTCAACAGGTAGAAAGAAAATCAGTATACACTAAACGCAACCTTTGCTGGCATTCTGCCGAAACACTTAGAAACGCGAAGTCGGGATGGTAATTACGGGCCGCAAGATCAGGGATCACGTGATAGTTCACTCTTCATCGGAAAGAGTCTTTCGAGCCTTTTTCGAGTAAACGCGAAGATTCGCAATGATTTGCAATTATAAAAAATCAAATCCTAAAAATCCAAATCTTTTTTTTTTTTTTCATAATATATCAATTTTACATGAATAGTGCATATTTCATTGTTTACTTTTAAAATTAAGATCACTAAAAATTTTTATTTCACAGAGACTTTCTTTATTATAGTACAGACTTTTCAAAACATCAGTTTTAGCTCAAACAGAAAACCGATTCAGTGACTGCATTGATTTTTCTAAGAAAAGTTTCAAGACAAATCAAGTACACTTAATAAATGAGATCTGGTGGAAGGTTCGCGAAGCAGCCTCTTCGTTATCTGCAAACGGCGTAAATTATTAAACTGAAAAATTACTTTCAGAACATATCATTCGTACTCCAGTCACATTTTCGCTTTTGATGAAAATATTTTCTCAGAAAATTGAACTAAAGAAGCAGAAATGGGAAGGAAAGGAAAGTGAATGAGATAAAATTCTTATCTTGTCTATCTATTTTGGAAAAGAAAAAAAAAACCTTTAAAAACAAAGTTGCTGGATTTGTACATTTGAGGGCATTTGACTGAAAATTAAGCTAACATTTTATTTATAATGTAATTTACAACTCTAATTTCTATTATGGTGTTATATTTGGTTTGGACTAAAGAAAAAGAGATTATGGTGTTAAGTTATTCCCTCTCAAGGTCATGGAATAGCACTTTCTTTTACTGCTTTCCAAAGGTCGCTTTGATCTCACGGGATGTTATAAAAGAGAAACATGTTCAGGATATTAGAGTAGTTCAATACTGAAATTAGCACTGGTTCAACTCCTGTCAGATGGCAGATGTGTTACATTCTTTCATGCGTTCATCCAATTGTTTCCTGAATTCAAGTTACATTTACTTCGTTGGGTTCGCCACATTTTTACATTTCTGAAATGTAAGTTGTTTCCGCTTATGGACGTTTTTTACGGAACATAATTTTCAACATATTCGGTAAACGTCCTCCGATAAAAAAGCGTATGAGTGCATGTTGCTTGCTAAACAAAGACTTTTAGAATTGACATGTCTTAGACCTTTTAAGCATCAATTTTGTGTTCTTAGGGTCCATAAGTTACAGGTCATGCAAAATTTTACTACAATTTTAATTCTTTTACATACCATCCCTGAAAGCGTTAATGCGAGCATATTGCTGTGTGACCTTTTTTCCGTGTGAGCATATTTTTAAGCGACCATTTTTCCATATGAGCTTTTTTCTATGTGGGTATATTTTCGTCTGGGCTTTTTTCCTGTGAGCATTATACTATGACTACTTTTTCCGTGGGTATTTTTCCGGTCACCACATTGCATACGGTTCTTTCTTGTTGTGTGACGCCACGAGTCTGTTTTTTACTGAACCATCTGATAAGGTAAAGAGTCAGGACTACAGTTGGAAATAAATGGTTATTTTATGTTTTGATGAAGGGCATTTTTAAGTCTGTGTTCATCGTTTTACAAGAATCATATAAAGTTTTGGGGGGATCCACTATGTCATGAGAGATCAATTTAATTCAGGGCTTAATTCCTAAAATTAAAGTGACAGAGCACTATGGAAGACTTCAGGAAAGACGAATAAAAACAAGTAAATAAAATAATTTATAATTAAAAAAAGAATATCTGAAAGGTTTCAGATTTTTAATTACGTCCAAAGGGGCGTTTTTTAACATTTTGTTTGTTACCTTTATTTATTAAATATCATGTTCTTCTTATTTAAACGATAAAATTCAGTTAAAGAACAATATCGCAAAATAATTTAAACTGAGTATATCTTTAGAATTTCCTATACACACTCTCACGCGCTGGAGATATAAAACATCTTTTATTTGGGGCTCCGGCTATTGCGATTTC
>KK121583.1:262558-276959 GCA_000611955.2 Stegodyphus mimosarum | reverse complement strand
TTCAAGTCCTGAATATACAATATATTGTACTATTCAAGCGGGTGACAGAAATAAAGATAGTCCTTTTCCGAAACACACACATATATATATTAAGAAAAGGAATGAAGCGGTTAAAGTGTCACTAATGAGAATAACGTGAATGCTAGAAAACAGAATGTGAGTATGGAAAGAAACTTCAATAGAGAAATGGCATGAAACAAAAAAAAAAAAAAAAGACATATTTTCTGAAAACATAAAAAGAAGGGTTCAATATTTTCTGCTCACAATCCCCTGCCGATGCAATTCTAGTTTTCTAGTGCAAAGAATACAGGAAAAAAAACTCCCCCGAATCCGAGGCTTGATCTAAGCTAAGAAGAAAACTAAGATTTTGTATAAATGACATTTTCACTCTCCGCATTCGGTTACATCGCTTCGGAAAGTCTGTAGGTGCTCTTTTCCCCAGGAAGTACTTAGCGTTGAATGTGTTTGAGCTTTTTGTCTTAGTATTTTTCTGTATTAAGCTTGTTATAACCTGGAGCACATTTAGGAACAATAACAACTGTACCCTTTCTCTGCTGTATTATAAATAGCGAACAACTGAAACCGACGACACCGAATCAGGGAATATAACGACATGACCAGGTTGATCATTTCTAGCACTTTTGATGATAAATTTACTGTTCTCTAACAAACTCTGATTAATTTATTGCGATTTTTATATAAGTTTTGCAATGTGAGCGGAGAATTTTCCATAAAGTCTCACCCTTTCTCCAAAGATTTGTTTTCCAGAAAAAGACAAATGCTTTATTCAGACGTTAGAATCGATTTTGTCAAAGTCTTAATTGTCAAAAAATTTAAATTTTAGAAGATCAAAAGAAATTTGAGTTGAAATGTAATTCACTTTATGCAAGAAGTATCCCTCTTTTTATGTCTGCTGTGCGCTTCTGCTAAAATTACGATTTATCTCAAAAATTTAAAAATACAAGAGTTTAAACTGAGAAATTTAAATTCTGATTTTCAACTTTGATTTAATTTAAATTCTGAACGCAATTTAAACTCAGATTTAAACACATAAAGATGAGTTAGTAATGGAACAATAGCTGATTAGGAAATAAAGCGATAAAAGGCTTAAACCTAAAATTATTTATTGTTTCAGAGCTTCAAGATTGTTCCTTCCATCTTTTGTAATGAAAATATAAGAAATAAAATGCGTTTTCTATTTTGATCAGTTTTATCTTATACATGAAGAACATTTCATGTTTACTGGAAAAGTATGTTTACATTTGGTATTATATAGAGTACGAAAAGGAAATCTGCAAAATTCGGCATAAGGAAATATTTATTTTTTTTATTAGGTTTCTAAAAATTTTCTTGCAGTGGACCAGTTCTCTGTAGTGCTTTACAAAAGGGTTCCGCATAAAGCATGCTCAGTGACAGCTATAGATTCTTAAAAAGCGTATGTTAGATTTTTCCTAAACATAAGAAATCTCACAGAATGTGAAAAAAAGTGTAAAGGATAAAGGTTACATAGACTTGCGACTATAGCTCTTCTTTATTGTGGATGAGCACTCAAATACTCCACTGTTTGACTCTGTATCCAGTATCTGATAATTTCAACTTCAAATCTTTATATGTTTTATTGACTTCTTCCTTGCGGCTAAATTTAGCCACAGTTTAACATATGAAACAATATGCAATGACATATTATGATGATACAATGATGTATATGCGGACATGCAATGTCCGACAGAAGTGCAGATATGCAAATGATTAGAAAAAAAACATTTTTTACAAAGTAATTAGGCTGCATAAAATCTTTTGTTTTTTAAGTTACTCCAAAAAAATGTGCAATTATGCATCCATAATTCATATAATACTAAGCTGTTCAAATCGCAAATACACTCGTGTGCATAATTAAGAGAACTGAAGAACTAATGGACTGATTTTAGGTATGAATATGAATTTATAACACAGAAAGAGATGTGCCATTGAAAAGTCATTTAATGCACGCATTTTTATAGGTAAAGCTCATAGTGCTGGGATATCCAAAACTGATGTTGCGTTATCAAAAAGAAATGAGTCTAATATGGAGTTCGTTCTCCTCTCACAGCAGACAGGTCACACAGCGCGCTGCATACTGAAGAGGAGGCAGTTAAAGAGCTTCTGTGGTAATTCATCCAACTTCTGAAGAAAGGCAATTTTTTCAACTCTGGGATGGTTCTCGGAGAAGAATGGCGAGATGAAATTGGGATCCTAAGAGCGTCCCAGACATACTGTATAGGGTTAAGGTCAGGAGATCTAAATGGTCAATACATGCGGCGAATATCCTCACTTTCCAGCTAACTTCGATCAACTGAGCCGTATGTGGACGAGTTTGTCGTCCGTTAACAGAACCTCAGTATGAAATGTCGAACATGAGGTTCTCAAGTCTCCTCTCTGTACCTCATAGCAGGCAGGAAGCTTTCGCCAGACACATTCAGGGGTGTGCGGCCGTCCAACATAATGCCTGCCCAAATCATTACACCTCCATAATCGTATGATTCATGTTTCAGGCTCTATCCGGATACATGTACCCTAAGAATCAGTGTACAGGCTGAATCTCGATTCATCTGTAAAATCCATAGTGCTCCACTGAAGCCTGGTTCAAGGAGCATGTTGTCTACATTACGTTAAATGTTCTCTCTTATGTGCTGCGGTGAGCGGGACGCCAAAAGCTGGTCCTCTGGCATACAACCCTATCTCGTGAAACCTTTGGTCATTGTAGATCTGACACTTGGGTTCCAGTGGCAACATACAGCTCAAGGAAGGGCTGTGATGCTTCTGTGTCGCCACTCTGAAAATGCTATATGGCGATCTTCGTTTATTGTTCTGCATCTTGATCGACCTTATCCAGGTCTTCTCGATATGGATCCAGTGTCCTGAAACTGTCTTCACAAAGCGCAAACGACACTGGACGTTACATTAAGCTCTGTAACCATTTGCGTTTGTGATTAACCTGCTTCTAATTTACCGATAATTGTCCAGTTCATTCCATACGTTCCATACATTCGTAGTTATTGGTTTTACCTGATACCTTATAAAATTTATCCACCACTTGCGAGAAACACAGCGAACAATAATAGAACTACTAATGATTTTGACTCGATAGACCACTAATGACTCGATATTGTGCACTCCCTTCGCGCTACAGGAGCACATGTCTGTACTAGATAGCCCAGATTTCTCAGATATGATCTGAAATTACCACGCCCACATAGAAATTTAGTAATTTCAAAATTGTAGAAAAAAAGTTTATTATTCAGTTTGTGAGGAATAGAAGTGAAAAATAATTAAGACAAAGAGATGATAAAAGTATTTCTGTGTAATCCATTGAGTACTGTTTCATTCCAACTTTGTTTCTTGAAGAATGACTTAATGTCACCGAGTAATAACTTGAAGATTTGTATCTTGTTTTGCAAACCAATCAGCCCTTTCATTTCCTAGATTTTCAGTGTGGCCACGGACATGAGAAAAGATGACATTAGCACCTTTGTTATTAAGGTCTTTAAGAATAGCATGTGAAGCGATAATTAATTTATTACAGGAGAAGCTATTCATAAGAGAATGGAGGAGAATAAGGATGAAACAGAATCAGTGCAAATAATAAAGTTATCTCTAAAGGAACGATGATTAGATATCCACATAATTGAATCACTAATGAACAGTAAATCGGCGTAGATGAAACTACATTCATTGGGAATTCTAAAGAATTTGCATTCCATTTCAGAAGTTATTACGATAGAGCAGGAAGTTAGTATGATAAGTTCAGGAAGTTAGTATAATAAATGACAAGTAAAGCAAGCACAAGAAGAAATGGTAGCATTGCAGTGCGGTAGTATTTGATAGTTTAGTCCAATAACAGTAAATTTTTAATCCAACGTACAACATTTTTTAAAGATTCTAACAAGCAGTTGAATATAGCTTATTTTTTCTGTTTTGTTATCATTATTATTTCCTTAGAATTTTAACATATTCGCATGTAAATGGCTTGGAAATGAGTCGCCATAATTGGAAAGCCCATTCAATTTGATAAGGTTGTAGAGACATTAGGTATTTTTTGAAGTAGGAAAGATGAAAAATTAGCAATGTCCTCGCCGGGACTCGAACCACGAACCTTTCGAATACGCTTCGAGCGTGCTGACCATTACACCACGAAGGTATGCGAAGAAAGTGGGAGAAATACATTATATACTCCCCACTTTTAAAGGGCGACTGGGGATTAGAGGACCCAGTCGCCAAATCCTGGTGGTGGAGAATCATCATCCACCACCTTTTAGTTCAGGTGCCACTGTAGAGTCATTAGGTATTTTCTGAAAGCAGGAGATGAGCAATGCCTTCTCCTGGACTCGAACCACGAACCTTTCGAATACACGTCGAGCGTGCTAAATACGAAGGCATACGAAGAAGGAGGGAGAATTACCTTATAAGGTAAACAAAACATTTCTATACTTTGTAGTCAAAGCAGCCTCTGCGCTTAGTCGCAAAATCGGCAAACCTAATGGCAGGATTTGCTAGGCATTAATTCGAAATTCCGCCAAAGGCTTATGGGGTTACTGTTTTAAGACAGAAGTTTTCAAATTGCCTATAAATACGACGTACTTAATTGGAAAAGCTTAGTTTACAAGCTAGAGGAAGTTGAATATGATAAAAAGAAATTGGTGAATTGTGCAGAAAATACGTCAGATAAGAGGAAGGTATGCAATGTTTTGAGTACAAATCAATATGCAGTTAAATATATTGATTTATGTATGCCACAGTTATCAGGATACAGGGTGAAACTGGCATAAAAGTATGCTGCTGTAAATGCTTGGTAAGTTAGCTGTCTTAAAACGCATATCCTGGAGTTTATGACGGAAACGTCAGCAGACAGATGAGAGAAACCTTAAGATTTAAAAGTGTATATGCAGACATGTAGCTCATTTAAATATCAGCTAAGAATAATTTCAAGGAAAAAACTGAGTCTTGTAGCAGAGAACATATCCTATTTGAGATGCCCAGACAACAACAAACCAGATATCACAGTTAAAAAAATTGAATGAAGGTAAACTTTGGCCTACGTATAAACACAAGAGGTCGAGGAAAAAATCAATTAAATGTACTAATAAATATTGATGAGAATCTATAGAAACTGATGTCGTTGACATACAATCAGATGATGTAATGTATAAATGTTTTGATGATGTTTTATCACACTAGCCTACCAAATTCATTACTGGCATACTAATGGCTGATTTCGCCGTCTCGAAAGGGTTAAATTAAAAGTGTATTGACAAGGCAATATGAAAATCTCCGAAATCGGTATATAAGGTTTCTCCTTCAATCTCTTGACCTTCTTCGTGAGCATAAACTGTGAAACCTTATGTGGAGGACAGTGAGCAGATCTAGGCTATGTCCTTTAGTGTTGAAGAACTACAAAGTCAGAAGGAGGGTTTAAAAGTGACCCTTTAATTCAAATATTTACAACTCTTCAAATTGAGAGTAAGCCACTACTTGGGCTGAACTAAAATAATATGAAAATAAAGTGTGTTAACAAATTCAATTCCCTAACTTAGCTTAAATAGGACGGCGAGGGAAGCTTAACTCTTAGTGAAATGCAATTATGCGAATTTCACTAGCAAACACTGGTAATTGCAAATGCCTATGAAGGCGAACTTTCAGTAGACAGAGGAAATCTTTGCGCGCACAGCCTGACGGCGATAAATCCAAGGCTCTGTCTTTCCCCTCGTTAACTCCTGCCTTTTAACTGCTAACAGATATATGCGATTTGCATAAATATCTCACTCGCGCTAAATTCGGGCAGCAACTGAAACTTTGAGAATTCGATAGGAAAGTTCAAACTAAAAATAATTTGGTTAATTAAAATAATGAATGCTACAAAGTTGCTCCCAGAATTTAGTAGTCTGAAACTAAGTAGCCTAAAATCGGCTTTTAGTGAAGATGCTAAATTCTAAATCTAAATTTTCCTTCCTATTCGCCATCCTTTACAATTGTAAGTTTTAAATTTAGTTTAAATCTCTGTTTGTGTCTTAGATATTTTAACATAGAATATCTTTTTCCTTCTTCACATCAAAAAGATCCATCAGGAATTTGGCTGGATTCTATCTGGTTCCTTCCAATCTGGAAGGAAATAAATTTTAATTTCATGTTATAAGTACATTTCACCTGAAAAGTACAACATTCCCTTCCTCTGATGCTTTCCGTAATGACCTTTTATTCGCGCTTTAGGTATTCGCGTTTTTTATTTTCTATTAGCGCTTTTCGCCAAACGCATTCATTTTACACTCATTCATTTTTAAAACTTCCCCCTTGTTCTCTGGCCAAATGTGGTGTTTGTGAAAAACACGCAGTTTTACTTTGTCAAGTGTTCACAACTACCACCTGACTTCAATTCTATTGGGGTTAATTCTTCGACTTTCAAGACCTCAGACCTCCCCTAAAACAAATCTGAAATGCCCTGAGGTTCTAACATGAAATGAACTTTAAACTTTTGTGTGAAACCAGAGAACACTACGTACAACATTCAAACATTTCAATTGCATTTCATACATATAATTCATTCTTTCAATCTTCAATTCAAATTTTCTTTAAATGCTCATTGCGTTAAATAACACTTATATATTCACTTTCTAATTTAGCGCGCTTTACGCTTTTACATTACATTTTAATTTTAACTTGCGTATCCTTTACGCTTTTCCAAAATATTCGATATAAACAAAACCAGTGCTTAAGGCTTACAACAAATCATGCATTACATAGAAAACAGTTTTACATTAAATGCATTCATTATTTATACATAGAAAAATATAATACAACAGTTTTGCTATACAACTTACGTACTAGTTGCTTTTAATTAACACAATTCAATTTCCTATTTACAGAGAGTCTTTTGACTAAAATCGATGAATCCCATGTTCTGGATTACAAAGAACATTTCACGAAGTCTCACAGTTTTTCAACTGAACTCTCGAATTTCTTCCGCTGCATAATTAAGTTGTTCCTTCAAGCGTGTCCTTTACGCTTTCGGCAACCGGCTTTTGACTCGGGTAACTTCCCTTTTAAATCTGCAACTTGCACTTAAATCAGAAACATAACTGTGTGAATTTTAAAAGAAAATAAAGAATCTACTTATCTTTCTGCCAGTCTTTTAGGCGTTTTTTTGTCCATTCCTGAAAGGTTGGATATACTGTGGCTTGGGCTATTCTTTGCTTGTTACTCCTAGATTGAAACTCTGGGGCCGCCTTTCGTTTGGTCGATCTTCTTTCCTCCAGAAACACCTTGTTGGGACGAATGGTGGGTGGCGCTTTCCGTTTGTGCTGAAGTCTTTGCTCCCTCTCCAGACTGGCTCGTTCCTTCTCCTGCACTCGTAGGCTCCTTCGTTGTGGGTTGGCACCTTCGGCGGCTCGCTTCTCGCCGTTCTGTTCCCTCCGTAGTGGTGGAGCTTTCATAGTGTTTTCATTTGGACGTTCCTTCCTTAGACGCTTTGGTTGCTGAGACTGTTGCTTAGCGTTTGTCCTTTTTTCTTTTTGGGGTGGTCTTTTCTTTGGCTGCGGCTTCCTCTCTTCTGGTAACCTCCTTTTCAAACTGGGTTCTCTTGTTTTTGAGGGACCTGGTTGGGGCTCTTGAATCTTAGAAAAATTCTGTGAGGCTGGACCCTGCAACATGTCTTTCAAAATATTATTATTAGCTCTTCGATAATAATGTTTAATTTGATCGAAATTTGCCACAGTCTCTTCGCCCTTCTCATTCTTTAAATATGCACGGCATTCAACTATTCTTGTAATTTCAAAAGGACCATGCCATCTTGGGCAAAATTTTGCGACCTTATCTTTTGCTGCGCATGAAAGTGCGTGGGCTTGTTTCAACACCTCCTCCCCCACTTTATATTCTACGGTTCTTCTTTTTGAATCGTAGTAAATCTTTTGTTTCTTTTGCGCTTCCCGGGAGCACTTTTCTGCCTCCTTCAACATTTTTTCTATTTCACCCATTTGAAATTCCGGCGCTCTATCTTTCACATAAAATAATTTATCTAAGGGGGTCATTATCTTCCTGCCCAAAAACAATTCGGCGGGGGATTTCTTCGTTGTCTCGTGCTTAGCCGTTCTGAGGGCGAATGCAAATTCTTCGACGCAGTCATCCCAGTTAGAATGGTGCTTTTGCACATAATTTCTAATCAATTTTACAATATTCTTATTTACCCGTTCCGCTATATTTGATTGTGGGCGGTAGGGTACCATTTTCATATGCTTAATGCCCAACTTGTCACACATCATTTTAAATGTACTGCTTACAAACTGGGGACCATTATCGCTAATCACCCTCGCTGGACATCCATATCTTAAAATATATTTGTTCAAAAACGAATCTGCAACGACTTTTGCTGAAGCCCGCTTAAGTGGTATCAACTCAACCCATTTACTGAAATGATCCACAATGACTAATAAAAATCGTGCCTTATTTACATGACTCCTGGGGTAGGGGCCTAAGAGGTCAATACCAATTATTTCATTGGGGAACCTAGACTCAATACTAGTTAATAACCCGGCCGGGCGGAAATTTACGTCATTATTTATCTGACACGTGTGACAAGTCTGGCAGTAATTTTTAACTATCTTTTGTAATTGCGGAAAATATACCGCCTCGCGTACGCGTTGTATTGTTTTTCTAATTCCAAAATGGCCCGAGACAGGCGAATCGTGGAGCTCTTGCAAGATACTTAAAATTAATTTGGCCGGGATGACTGGTCTGTATTCACTATTTTGATTCGTAACTTTAGTATAAAATAAGAGACCATCAATGATTTCATAGTTCTGTGCTCTGCTTCGTATTGCATTAATGTCTATATGCTGGAAGTTATCTGGGTCTTTTAAATAATTATAAATATTTCCGAATTCGGGATCCCTAGCAATTTCTTCTATTACAGTCTCTCGAGAGTCAATGACCTTTGCCTGAAGCATCGCTATTTTTACTTTCTCGCCGTTCTCGTCTAACTTTATTCTAGATAATGCGTCGGCCACTACATTGTCTTTTCCCGGTGTGTGTTTGATAATGAGATTAAATTCTTGCAACTTTAGGGTCCACCGAATTAAGCGTGGCGAAAGATTCTTTCCTGAAAATAATCTGGTAACTGCCGCATGATCTGAATATACTGTTACGGGAGAACTCCCAAAATATACACAAAATTTTTGAACAGCTGCGAGCACTGCTAAAGTTTCACGCTCCGTTGCCGAATAATTTCTTTGCGTATCATTCAATGTACGACTAAAAAAGGCAATCGCTTTTCTATTTTGTGTTAACACGGCTCCGATTGCGTAATCTGATGCGTCTGCATAAATTTCTAGACCCTTGTCTTTCTCTGGGAACTTTAGAACCGGTGCATTAATTAAAGATTCTTTTAACTTCTCAAACGCGGCGTTTGCTTCTGAAGACCACGCAAAACGAACTCTTTTCCTTCTCAACTTTAACAATGGTTCAGCAATTTCTGCGAAATTTTTAATAAAAATTCTATAATATGAGCACATACCCAAGAAAGTCGCTAACTTTTTGGCTGTATTCGGAATTGGGTAATTTTTCACTGCTATAACTTTAGATTTATCTGTTTCGATCCCCCTTTGAGAAATTTTGTACCCTAAATATTTGAGTTCTTTTGCCGCGAATTTACATTTCTTAATGTTCACTTTAAGTCCTGCATCTTTCAAAAGAGTAAAGACTTCTCGAAGGTCTTTAATATGTTCTTCCAGCGACTCTGAAGTAACAATTATATCGTCAAGATAAATAAATGTACTTTTTCCTATTACCGGCCTTAAAATTTTGTCCATGCACCTCTGAAACGTGGCCGGGGCTCCCGACAATCCAAAAGGCATACGCAAAAAGCCATATGTACCGTATTTTGTTATGAATGCTGTTTTGTGAACATCTTCCGGCTTTATGCTTATCTGAAAATATCCGGATGTCAAATCTAGCGTGGTTATGTATTTTGTTGATTTAATACTTCTTAGAATTTCATCAATTACCGGAAGTGGGTAAGTTGGAAATTTTGTTATACTATTAAGCTTTCTGTAGTCAATAGCGAACCTGTACCTTAATGGATCAGTTAACGGCAAATCATTATTTTTCTTACATAAAACCACCGGACTCGCATATGCACTAGAAATAGGAGTTATTATTTTGTTTCTTAACATTTCATCAATATGGTATTTTATTATTTCCTCCTTAACTTTGTCGTACTTGTAAGGACGCTGACGTATAGGTTCATCCGTAGTTAATTTAATTTCGTGTGCTACGATCTGGGTGAATCCTGGAATATCATCAAATAAATCAGCGAAATTACTTACCAATTCCCGAAACTTGTCCTGTTCTTCGGGCGTTAGATGGCTTAAATCCACTTCAGGGGGAGGTGTTGATTTCTTTTTAACTGGGTCCATGGTTACTTGCAAGGTGGAGTTTTCAAAATCGATTTTCGCATCCACAGCTGCAAAGAAATCTGTTCCTAAAATAACCGATGCTTGGAGGTTCTTCACTACAAGAAACATAATTTTTTTTTGTTCTTCGCCGATTTTGATGTACAGCTCGATTTTTCCCATGCATTGACACGTTTTTCCTTGGGCTGCTACCACCTTCATTCCTTCCACGCTATGCAGACGATATCTACGAAAGTGCTTCTTAAAAAATTCTTCTGCCAAACAGCTTCCTTGAGCGCCGGTATCCAACAGAGCTGTAGCGGGTACGTTGTTAATTAGTAACTGCAGTCTCGGTAATTCAATGTTTCTCACCATGACCGTATTTAGCTGTACTTCAGAGGGATTTTTCTTCTCCTCGGAACATTGCACCCCCTTCCCCGCAATATTCCTTAGTAGTTTAAATGCTTTGCGGGTGTTTTCTTCTGTTGCTGGCTTCTGCCTGGGGAGAATGATTTTCTTCCGTAGTTGGAATTATTTTGTTGGCGCTGTACTTGGCGCGGTTGACCGCTCGCATTTTGACTGGTACCAGTAGTTCTCGGCCATCGTCTGTTTCTTCCTTCGGCATTCTGGTTCCCCTGCAGCCGCTGTTCATACGATTGTCTCCGTTGATTTTCGGCCGCTCGCCGGCTCTCGAATTGTACGGCGAGTTCAAACAGCTTGTCCAGCGTCACGGGATTTCTTAGCTCCATGAAATCTTGTATAGATGGTAACAATCTGGGCAGGATTATCTGGATAATCTCCGGGTCCGGCCTCGTGCCATACAATAATTTAAAGACTTGTATTTTTCTCAAAATAAATTCCGATAGTTCATCCACCCGCTGTTGATACTTGCTAAACAATTCAGCTTCGAGTTTCGCACGGTCTTTAACCACAGGAAACGCTCTCAAAATTGCTAGTTTAAAATTCTCGTACGTGTAAGTCGGCGTTCCTGGTTCTCCCAGCAGACATTTTCCGATGCACTTATACCAGGTCGCTGCTTGGCCCCTCAATGCTCCTGTCGCTAATATGACCTTCTGATGTTCCGGAACTGGATACAGCAAAAAATGCGCTTCTAACTTTTCCAGGAATGTGTTCACAGGTCCTCTGGCATCAAAAACTACTGCCGGCTTCATGGCTGCTCTGATGGTTTCCACTATGAATCCAAATCCATCAGGCATTGCAGCTGTATTCTGGGATGTAGTAGGCATATTCCAACTTCCTTCCATCCTTTTAGTTGTTCGGGCGCCAGTGTAAGGTTTCTCCTTCAATCTCTTGACTCTTTTCGTGAGCATAAACTGTGAAACCTTATGTGGAGGACAGTGAGCAGATCTAGGCTATGTCCTTTAGTGTTGAAAAACTACAAAGTCAGAAGGAGGGTTTAAAAGTGACCCTTTAATTCAAATATTTACAACTCTTCAAATTGAGAGTAAGCCACTACTTGGGCTGAACTAAAATAATATTAAAATAAAGTGTGTTAACAAATTCAATTCCCTAACTTAGCTTAAATAGGACGGCGAGGGAAGCTTAACTCTTAGTGAAATGCAATTATGCGAATTTCACTAGCAAACACTGGTAATTGCAAATGCCTATGAAGGCGAACTTTCAGTAGACAGAGGAAATCTTTGCGCGCACAGCCTGACGGCGATAAATCCAAGGCTCTGTCTTTCCCCTCGTTAACTCCTGCCTTTTAACTGCTAACAGATATATGCGATTTGCATAAATATCTCACTCGCGCTAAATTCGGGCAGCAACTGAAACTTTGAGAATTCGATAGGAAAGTTCAAACTAAAAATAATTTGGTTAATTAAAATAATGAATGCTACAGGTATCCTCTACATTTAACAAACGATTGACTTTCAATTTTAAGGAAATAAGAAATCCCCAAAAGATTGTTTCATATACTAAATGAGAAAAGTTGGATTCTTTTAGTGTTTTATATTTATGATTATTATTACATTCAACATTTTAGTAATTTTTTTAACTGCCAACGACAAAAACATCGCGTTTTAGAATCATTTCGTTTCAGATTTCATCTTGAAGAAAATATATGAGTCTAATGATCTCTTACGACAAGTTTTGAGAGAAATTTTGTAAAAATTCATGCTAGTTTAGTTATTAAACATTTATATAAACCCAAAATTTACAACTTATTCAAAAATAAATAGACGAATTAATAATCTATAAATAAAATGACTAATGGATTAATAACCTATAAATAAAATGACGTATTTCATAATTTTTACCATAAAATTATCTGCTTTCACTGGATTGCACATATTAATATCGCACTTTTTACATAATTAGAGAAATTTAAAAAAGTTAGAAAAAGTAACTTTTAGTATCAGAGACTTAAAAGTGGAGGTAATAAACTTTAATTAGTAAATTAAAAAAAATATGGTTTTGTTTGTATTTGTATAACTTAGAAGTTATTGAGAAAATTAGAAGTAAATCAGTAACTTTTCAGGAAAATTAGTCAGTTTTCCATAAAGAAACTAAAAGTAATTTTTAATAGCAAATCATAAAGCGAATAAAATGTGTAAATTAATAAAGTAAAATGAAGTAGCTTAAATTTATTCATTATATTAACTCTTATCTTAAATTATTAGGTCCTAGACATTTCAAATGGTCTATTCTGTATTTTTAAAATAAGAGACAATCTGATTTTTTTCCTATTTTTAATTTTCCCGTCTTTTGCTTAATATGAACTAAACTTTCGTCTACAATAATTTATTCTTTCTCCTTTGGAATTCACATTCGACTAGAAACACAGACTTATAACCATAAGAACGTTAACAAATGCCCAATTTCGTAAAGTTATGTTCCAAACAATGCAAGAAATGAAAGCTTAAATTTACTAATTAATGCCAGTTATGTAGTACATAACTTTTAAAAATAGAAATTTATATTTCAGAGCAAATCAGTTACTTCGCTGAAGAGAAGAAATTTGTATGAAAATTTATGTCACGATGAGTAAATCAGTTTATATAAATTTTAGAAATTTGATATAGTACTTCGTTGCTTTATTTAACAGCCCTCATCGAAGTGCTGTTAAATAAAGGTTGCTTTAGTACAAAAAAATTCCCACAAGCTCAAGTAGATTTCGAAATATGAGCATGTAGTTAAATTTAGAATCCATATAATGTTTTAAATTTTCTGTTTTATGGCTATACATAAAAATTTTCTTTAATAGTTGCTGTAACCTAATGTGCAATTTAAATAAGATATTTTTGAAATGTCTGCTGCATTCGCAATCACATTTTTGTTAACTTCAAATTCCAGTTTTTTAGGAAAAAGAAATTTAATACTTTCAAAGGAAGACAACAAGGAATGAAGTTGGCCATTCTTATTTCCATCCGCACAGAGAAGAGGGTTTTCAGGGTCAACTCCGTTTGTCCAGAGAGCAAAAGGAGGAGAGAGGAGGTGATGTTGGAGTAGGGAGGATGGAATGGAACACCGTGTCTGTCGGATGCGGGGGCAAATTCCCGCGGCTCATCCAATCAGAGTGGGCCAGAGGCAGTCGTCCCGACGTGACAGCCGGGGATTTAGAAACGCTGGCCATTTCCTACCATTGGCTAAATTCGAGCTGATGGCAGGATTTGGATGCCAGTCCCCCTCTTCACCCCCTTCTTCTCCGGCAAAGACATCTATGCTCTCAGATGTGTAGGGGGTGACTCTTCATTGCTCACGCGGAAAGGAACTACTAGAAGCTGACTTGTAGACGACGCATTGATGTCCAAGAAATAGAAGGCGAAAACGACTTTTCTGTCAGACGGATATATATATCTGTAAAACAAATGTCCATTAATTTTTAATTTTGTTGAAAGTATACGTTTTGATGATGCTGGGTATAATAAAATAGTGAAATATCCCTAAGCAATCACCGTTACAGACAGGCCCGGATCAAATAGGTGCGGGCCCGATTGGATTTTGTGTTGCGGGGCCCTCTC
>KK121583.1:201272-262540 GCA_000611955.2 Stegodyphus mimosarum | reverse complement strand
TATATATTAAATATTTAAATAAAATTCAAATTCAGTATATATATATATATAAATATATCAAATGTCATGGATCATCAGATAGGTAAACTTCTGCATAAATTAAAAAATAAATATGTTCAAAATACAAAAACATTTATTGAATATAAATTTACATCACCGAATAAAGGAATACATGAATTTACATATTTCTAAGTTCTTGTTCTGTAAATTCTTCTAAAATTGTTTGAAAATCTAATTTCCTTGCGTCTTCACTTTCAATCGACATAATTGTTAAATTATTTAATCTCTCCTGATTCATTGTCGATCTCAGATAGTTTTTTATTAGTTTTAGCCTGGAAAATGATCTCTCTCCAGAAGCAACGCTTACTGGAATTGTTAAGAATATTCGGAAAGCAATAAAAAAGTTTGGAAATGCCGTTGCTCTATCATTATCCGATAAAAATTTGAACATTTTAAACGGATTTTCAAAAAATTCTGAAGGAAAAATAGATTTCAAAGCTTTCATTTCTTCAACTAACATTTTTCCGTCTATATCAGCTTCTTTCACCTTTGGTACATCATTTTCTGTTAACTTAGAATCTGTTAGAGAAATTTCTAATTCAGCTGCACTTTTTGAAGTACTTCTTTTCCCATATTTTGAAATTTTCCCTGAAACCCAAATAATTCATTATGATTTTTTAATTGTTCAAAACGATCTTTTAGTGATTCTGTAGCTTTATCAAAACAACATTAAAAAAGATATCTTATATGCATTTATCGGGTCTTCAATAGGTTCATCATCGCCTTCATAATTGAAATGTTTCTTTCTTTTCCGAAAACTTTTATTTCGAAACTCTGTTGATACTTCCAAATCTTCTGCAAGAGTTTTTGCCTGATCTAAAACTTGTTCGAATCCAGTATTTCTGCAGATGCTTAACCATTTTTAAAGTTTTTCAAATGAAGAAAGTGCAATAGCTACGTCTACAGATTCACTTTGAAGTTCCTTAGTAACATAATTGACTTGGAATAGTAAATCGTACTAAAAAACTTGTGATACAAAAAATTTATAGCCTTCCATTGCATTTCCCAGAGATTCTGCTTCGCTTTTAATTTGTAAATCTTCGGAAATTTCTGATATTTCGAAAAGAGCATCATAAAATTCACCTGTTTGGTACTTCACTGCTTTTACGCTTTGAATTCGACATTCCCATCTGGTATCGCAAAGCGGCTTCACAGTAAGTCCTTTTACATATTTGAGAAGTACTAACCATATTTTTGAAGATACCGAAAACAAAACATATAGACGTTGGAGAATACCAAAGAAGGTTAAAGCTTCTGGGAAAATTTTTGCCACATCTCTCAATACTAGGTTATAATAGTGACAAACCCAAAGAGTAAAAAATGCCCGTGGATTTTCTTTTAAGAGTCTAGCTTGCATCCCGGAGACTTTCCCCTTCATGTTCGAACCATTATCATAGCCTTGCCCTCTTATGTTGTTGATGTCAAGTCCTAAACTTTGAATTTCCTTTTTTAACACAAAAAATAGATTTTCTCCTGTGCTACTCTCCACATGTATAAATTTTACGAATTGTTCATATATAGCAATATTCGAGTCTGATATGTTCCATCCGAAACATATCTGATGCTAAAAGACATTTGTTCTTTATGACTGACATCTGGAGCACAATCCATAATCACGGCAAAATATTTTCCATATTTAATTCTATCAATAATTTTATTTTTTAGTTTGTTGACTATTAAGTTTATTATTTCATTTTGTATTGTTTTACTTAAATAACTTTGGTATATTCGTTTTGTGGCAATTCTTTGTATATGGTCCTGCATTACTGGATCAAATTTTCCAAGTAATTCAAGTATACCTAGAAAATTTCCATTTCGTGCATCGCCTAGGTTTTCGATGGATCCTCTAAACGCGATATTACGTTCTGCTAAAAATTTAACTACAGAAAATAATCTTTCAAATATCTTATACAAATGAATTTTTTCTTGGTTCAACAACTTCTGTTGAACATTTATCTATTGTTTGCTCAGCAGAAAGTCTTTTTTGAAGCTCTGTACATTTCAACATAGCTACCAAATAATTTTTTGATTTTTCATGTGTGGCTAATCTATTATATATATTTGGCCAGTTATTAAATCCTGCAGTGGCTAGTGAAATTGAGGCACTCATACTGAATAGCCGACAATAAAAGCAAAATATTCTGTCTTCTGATTCAGAATATATTATCCAAGGACGGCTTCTATTTCACCATTCGTAAGCTTTCTATGCAGATGCATTTTTGAAAAGTGTGTTCCATCCTTTTTGCGCGGAAACTCATTTGAGGTAATTGTTGCAGGATCTTTTATAACTAAATAATCTCTTATTTTTTGAGCAATAATCTCGGGCCAAGATGCGGGATCATCAGTTATATTCTGTGATTCCATTTTTATTCCAATATTTGCTTCTTTCTGTTCTGGCTCTGGTCTGTGTAATTGTGTTTCTTGTTCATTTTTTGCTTGTTCTTCTTGATCTTCTTCATCTTTATCATCAAATTCCTCATTTTTGTCATTTTCTTCTTCATGCTTGTCAGTACTTTCTTCTTCAACTTTGTCATTAGTTTCTTCTTCACCTTTAACATCATTATCTATTTTTAAAAATTCGTTTAAAGCACCTCTGAGTTTTTCACTTTCCGTTTTCCTTTTTGCACTGAATTTCCTTTTTAGACTACCACTTTTATATTTTCTTCCCACATCTCTTTCTCGTTTCAGTGGTTCGACATCTAATGATAAAATTATAGGTTAGGTATCCATTTTTAATCCCATAATATACTTAAATTTTTAATTTTAAAAATAATTGTTTGGTAATAAAGATTATGTAATATAATTAGTACTTACCTTATTCAACAATTAGTAATTGCAGTCACAAAATACGACTCTAATAATTATACCGATTAGAAGAATAGCGAACTACAAATGCAAGAAACAATTGACATTTGATACTAGTTATACATCCACCATTGGCTGGTACAGTTGCGCAACTAGTTGCGCGTGTATATACCTGCATGGTAGTTTACGTACGTAGTGCAAAATCTCTCTAATATAGGACTATCCCGATTAAATTCAATACATTTGACATGAACTTTTACGGGTATCAGTTTGCTATATTACAAAGTATATATTATATACTAATAAACACATTAATAAATCTCGTCCAGCAATGCGAACTTAAAATGAATATATTTTTAATTATTTGAATAATTCATAATTTATACATTATCGTCAAAAGCAATTTGCTTTAAATTTCGAAATTTTTTTTGTTCATTTTGATGGTGTAGCGGGGCCCGATTGGGCCCAATCGCTCCAATTATCCGGCCCTGGTTACAGAGAATAGAAAAAGGATGATGTTCAGATTTCACTACATTATTAATTACATATTTCTGAAAACATTGCGACACTTACAAACTTCTTATGGCCTTACAATATATCAGATACCTACAATTACAATCTATCTCAGTATGGTTGTATAGATTCTAATCTATCATTTATTTCAGTGCGGTTATCAATTGGTTTCCGTACAAATTTCTGTAGCTTGAGAGACATATTTTAAAATAAAACTTTCCTGAAGCTTTAAAAACCCTTGTGTTTTTTATGAAATTTGTTTAGCTTCTGCCACATGTAACACAAAAATGTAACACACAATGTAACACAAAAACAAACAACTGTATTAATTCAAGCGCAACAATTCTAATTGATTATGTTCTGTTATAGTAGATGAACGAAGAGTTTTAATTCTCATTTACTGCATTTTTAATGAATAAAAATTAATATTTATTATTAATGCTAAATTTCTTAATAAAAATTTAATATGCAATAGGAAATTATACTGAATTATTGAAATTTATAAATCAAAATCTAGTGAAGTTTATAATTTAAAATTATGTAATCAGTTGCCAAATACTCAAGTCATATAATGGGATGAGAATTTCTCCATAGTTAGTTCCTTAGTGATGCTTATCAGAATTGTAGATTATTAAACTATGAGAAGAAGCTATTAAGTTTTTATTTGATTCTTTTAAGAGCAAGAAATTTAAATAACTATTAAAAATTTTCTTCGTATGCAAATTCTTAGCTTATTTATTTTGCATTTTTGTAATGCCTATCTTTTTGCATTCTTTGTATATGGCAGATAAAATATTTTTGAAGAAATTTTTTAGTTTTGAAAGGGAAAATTCTAGTAAGATCTTTCGCATCGATTTTGTAAGTAATATTAATATAAAAAAACTTGGATTTAAAAAAATTAGCTTTTTTTTCCTTTGCGCAAAATGCTAATTTCATTTAAAAATTTTAAATTAAAAGCAATAATCATTCACGAATAATTGGATGCATTGTTAAAAATGCATTGTTAAAAGTAATTCTATTGGAGCTCCTTCCAAGATTTTGCTTCTTGGTCTATGGAGGTCGCTTGAAATGCTCTGAAAGTGTTACTGAGAACATTTGGCTGAATTCAAAAAATGTTAAAAAAGATAATTTTTCATCAGAACTCCAAATGTGGAGTAGATTTGATTTAGGCTAATGTTGCAATCGTATCATAATTTTAGGAAATGGCGAGTAGTATATAGTTGCAAGATTTGATAACGCGATCTCGATTTTGGGTGGATTTCGTTTGAATTCTGTAACGCACATAAATAGTTGCTAATAAAGTTTAAATTTTAGGTTTGAGTTTTGTTTTGCATATCATAGTTTTTCTGTACCAGAAGATATAACTCACCAAGTTTTCAATTAAACTTCTGGGAATAGCCATTCATCGATTAAAAGAAATAGTCTAAGTCAGCGGTTCTCAACCTTTTGACTAACGCGTACAATCTAAACAAAAATTCAAACACTTAAGTACCACCACTACATTTTACAATGATTATTAGTTCAAAGGGATTTAGTTCCGAAGGACTATTACTTTCGTTTTGCGATTTTGCGTCGGAAACACAAAAACGGCGTATCACTTTTCAAACTGTTGCCACTAAATGTTATCGCTCTGCATTAAATTTAAAAAAATGAAAAATCTGCATAAATGTATGCATGTTTTTTTTTTTTTTGACGTACCTTTCTCTTCAAAAATCGTCTGCGTGCGTTGCACGGGAAAATAAAAAGGAATTTTAATTACAGTTCTAAATAAATAGCCAAATAAATGTGAAATTCGTAACAATATTCTCTAAAACTTTAACGAATTTTTCATTAACAAACTCAAAGATTTCAAAGCCAGCAATACCAACGTTGTACAGAAAAACATTTTTATCTCCAGCGCGTGAGAGCGTGTACCGAAATTTCTAAAGATATGCTCAATTTAAAATTATTTTGCGATATTGCTGTTGAACTGAATTTTATGGTTTAAGTGCGAAGAACATGGTATTTAACAAATAAAGGTAACACACAAAATGTTAAATAAACATCCCTTTGGACGTAATTTAAAATCTGAAACATTTCAGTTTTTTTTTAATTTTTTGTTGAAATTTTTAAATAGAAATATTTAAAAAAATATATTTTTCCAATTGCACAAACTATTGGCTATTTGTATTAAATATGCACACATTAAAAAACATTACATTAAAAATTGGTGGTCAGTTTAACTATCAAAATTTAAGTTATAATACTTAATTCTAAAATTTAGTGTCAAATTTAGGTCTGTTTAGAGAGATCAGTTTCTTCATTTCACTTAGTTTTAATCGTAAATTAGGATCCACTTTTAATTTTGTTCTGCATTTATTTTTCAAATATAACATGGAAAAAAATCCTTATTCACATAAATAGCTTGCTCAAAAGGCCATAAAAATGCAATAGCTTTATTTGAAATGCTTTAAATTTTTTTTCAGTTCAACCTAAAGTTAAGAAGTGTTTTGTTTTTGAAATCTTCAGTTAGAGTTTGATTACATGAAATTTCTCTCAACTGTTCTTTTTCTTCACGAGATAAAATTTCAGGTACATTTGAGCAAAAGGGATTTAAAATCCAATTTTCTTTTTCATAATCCTTCGGAAAATACATGTTGAAATTATTTATCAATGAAAATAATGATTTTTAATAACGGATGATAATTCTGTTATTTTCAAATTATTTTGGTTTGAAAACTTTCTAAAAGTAGTAAAAAGCTTAAAATAGTATTATCCAATTCTTTGATTATTAGCTCGAGTTTTTTTTATCATTGTATTTATTGTATTTCTAATGGTAAACAAATTTTAATACTTTATCTTTGTAATCCTAAATATAATTCATTTAATATTCCCGAAAATGTCAGCTAAATATGCTAAACTCGCTTACCATAATTCACTAAATAAACAGCTTTGCAATTCAAATTTTGAATCACAGAAGAAAATTTGAATTTCTGATCGAAGTTCAAAAACACAGCTTTAAACTTTGTGTCTGGATAACTAACCGCGGACCTTACCGCGGAATATAAAGCGTTTCATGTTCACTACCCATCTGCTGGCATAAAATCGTAAATATTCCTGAATTTAAAGCTCGGCTTTTAATAAATTAAAGATTTTCACAGCTGGATTCAAAACGATTTCCAGGTTTTCGGGGACCAAGACGCAAGTGAAATACGCCGACATGGAAAATAAGACAGGCAAATCGACAACTTTCTATTCAGAGTAGATTTTGTAAAATCCCAACCGATTTCAAGGGCAAAACGGGTTCCCCTTCATTAGGAGCAAAAAATTCTACAAAAGCGAGAAAGCGAATGCCAATCATATTTATACCCACAGGTGAACAGTGGAAGAGCCGATAGCGCCATCTATCGGCAGAAATAGTAACGAAAAATCCAGGGTTAAGTTAGTAGAATTTTGAAGGCATTAGGAATTGAAGTCATTGACCAAACAGGAAAAATTTTTGTGAGTGTGAAAAGCTTCAAGAAAATCCAATTCCCTAATAGAACCAGCTTTCTGGATAATTTTAGCTTCTTTTATGCGAAACTTTAATGCTCTTTTCGTTTGGCCAATATAACTAAGCCACACTGACACGATATGCTATAAATTCCGCAAGAATTAAAGTGAGAAATAGAATCTTTAAGAGCCGAACCTCGGATTTTATTTATAGGCGAGAAAACAACTTGAAAATTAAACTTATGTAAAATCCGTGCAATTTTGTAACTGATAGAAGGATGAAATGGGAGCACAATAAGGTTATTAATGTTATTTCTGACAACAGAATGTGCTCTTAGATGGCACGATGAGAACTTTCGAACAGCTTTATCAATGACTACGGGAGAAAATCCTCGGTTAAGGGGAACAAATCTTAAACAGTTGAGTTCCTTAGGAAGAAGAGATCCTGAGCAACAAACTTTGAGAGCTCGAAATACATAATAATAAAAAGAAGCCATTTTTTTGCTTAGCCGGGTGACATGACTTAGCATGGGGAGCTAAACAAACAGAAAAGGATTTACGGTAAACAGTTGTGCTGAAATTAGATCCATTGCGGATTATAAGAATATCAAGGAAAGGCAGGATATTATCAGATTCAATCTCAAAAGGGAACTGGATAGCTGGGTCAATCCAATTTATAACAGATAAAATCTGGGGTAAGTCTTCCTTATTACCATCAAAAAGAGCGAAAGTGGCGTCTACATAGCGAATCCACAGTTTTTCAAATAATTTGACCTAAAAATAGTGCATGTAAATGTCAGCAAGTATAGGACTCAGGGGATTACCCATAGCTAGTCGTGCAATATGGCGATAATATTCATTTTGGAAAACAAAGTGTCACAGAGACTTCAGTGAGGGAAATTAACTCTTCAATTTCAATATGTGAGAAATGGAATTCTCGAAGTCTACCTTCAAGGCATTTTAGTGCACCTTCAACTGGAACGTTAGTAAACAGCGATTTAATATCAAACGAAACCATAATGGTGTGCAAAGGGGAAATATCTTTAAGTTTATCGATGATTTTGAAAGAAATTTTAACGGTGTGGATATTGTTGGAAAGTAAAAGAGAAAATACAGAAACTAACTATTTGGCCAAAGGGTATGATGCCGTTCTTAAATTGGGAACTATAGTTCGAAAAGGAATTCCGATTTTGTGACCTTTGGGGAGAGCATAAGATCTAGCACAGTTAGCAATAGGTGGAATGAGTGGTTTCTTAAGCTGAATCGAAAGTATATGAGAAGATTTAACAGCTGTTTTAACTTTTGTGAGGTCAGAAGTTGAGGGATCTTTAGGGATCGATCAGTATGGGCCTACACTTATCAGTTTCGTGACGCCATTAATGTATGTGTTTCTGTCCATGACGACAATTTTTCCACCCTTATGAGCCTTCGAAAATATGATATTAGGATTAGAATGAATTTCACGTAAGGCTTTCTTCTCTTTTCGGTTGAGATTCCAGACAAGTGAATTGTTGTTAAAATTCTCGTTATAGGTAATTAAGTGGCGAATTTTATCTTTCTGTGTTTATGAAATTTTAGAGAATTTAACAGCTTTTTCAATAGGGACAATGATTTGAGGAGCTGAAGGTTTCAATGACACATCGACATTCTGATGTCAGAAATAACATTAATAACCTTATTGTGCTTCCATTTCATCCTTCTATCAGTTACAAAATTGTACAAGTTGTTTTCTCGCCTATAAATAAAATCCGAGGTTCGGCTCTTAAAGATTCTATTTCTGACTTTAATTCTTGAGGATTTATAGCATATCGTGTCAATGTGGCTTAAGTTATATTGGCCAAACGAAAAGAGCATTAAAGTTTCGCACAAAAGAGCATGAATCTTACTTCCGCAAAGGCGAAATTAACAAATCTTCAATACTTGGAAAATCATACTTGGAAATTCAGTCACAATTTTGGTTTTGGCTCTGTTAAAATCATCCAGAAACCTGGTCCTATTAGGGAATTAGATTTTCTTGAAGCTTTTCACATCCGCAAAAATTTATCCTGTTTAGTCAATGACTTCAATTCAAATCCAATCTTGCGTAATGCCTTCAAAATTCTACTAACTTAACCCTTCATTTTTCGTTACTATTTCTGCCGATAGAGGGCGTTATCGGTTCTTCCACTGGTCGCCTGTGGGTATAAATATGATCGACATTCGCTTTCTCGCTTTTGCAGAATTTTTTGCTCCTGATGAAGGGGGATCCGTTTGTAAAATCCCAATCGATCTCGAAATCGATTGGGATTTTACAAAATCTCTGTGAAATTTCTGTGGGTTGCGCAAGAAAGCAAGCGCCGAGGTTTAAGCATTTTTTAGGTCATGTGATAATGCCATATCTGGGTGATGCAGGTCCAGTGAATTTAACACTAAATGGTGCTGAGAAATAACATCATCCAATTCCACTCAGTTAAGGTTATTATACCTTTAAATTTGAAACTAGAAAATTCTACGTAGGCAATCATCAACAAAGCGTTCGGTGTAGTAATAATTAATAAGAGTTTCATTCATTGCTGATTTGAAAAATTTCGCTCAAAATAGCTGAAAAATGCAATCAATTGCCCTTCTCATTCCTTCATTGATTCAAATGAATTAAAGAATTTATGACAATCAGATCCGACGAGAGGGTGAACATGTACTAAATGTACATTTTGAAACTGTCTCAAGGTACTTGGGAAAGAAAAGTAAGTGCGTCAAATGAGTAGAATAAGAAAAGTAAAGAGAAATGTAAGAAACTTAGACAAATGGGCCTTTAATGAGCTCGCTGATGAAAACAAAGCACACCATTTTGATGTCAGTTCTGTTCACTTAGAAAGAATCAGCAAAGGAAAGTTTCGGCAAAGAAGTGTGATTAAGAATGAGAAGCAGATATACTATGATAATTCTACAAATTCATTGCAGTAGTTGGTAGTGCAAAATACTCCGTGAGAAACTCTAGAAACCGCTTTGCATCTAAATAAGATATTATCTACTATATGAGGGTCTTCTGCTAGTGTTATTTACCATTCATTCCTTTCAAGAGGTGAAACAATAAATGCAGTTCTATACTGTACAGATACGTGAGAAATGCATGAAAAATCGTGCTTTAACCATAGGGCTTGTGAAGAGATGTGAAATCCTATTGCTTCGATATAACTCACAGCCACATATGGTAGTATCAACTACGCAGCAAATCAACAGTTTGGTACGAAACTGTGCCTTCTCCTTCATACTCGACATATTTATCCAACAGATTTTCATTACGGCACTCAAGCCATCTTTTGTCCACGGGATACTTTGTCAAGTAGGCATCAATTTATCGAGCAGTGGAGAACTTTACCATTTTCAGAGACAATGGTTTTTAGAAATGTTGTATAAATGACCTTGCGATATTCTTAAAGCAAGACATAGATGTTGCTGGAGACAAAAGAGGTATTCTACCTTTGTTTTCTTCTCTTTCAGTCATCCTTAAAATTTCCTTAAAACTGGTAATTTCATTTTTATAATTCAGTAAAAAAATCCGCTTTTGCATAGTTATAAGAACAAATTACTTTTCTAAATTCGAAAGAAAGAATTAAGAAAGATAGCAATAGTAATCCAAATAAGATAATCAAAGTTAAGGCAAACATAATTTAAAAACTTGAATTTTGAATGCTTGAAAAATATGTGACTAGTGTGACTAAGATCATTGTTCATCTGCAACTATTTTTATCACTGGTAGTCAACTTCTGCATATAATATATACATATATATATATATATATATATATATGTACATATTATATATATATATATTTGGAAAGAGTAAAAAAATGTGTTAAATTAAGGAATATAGTTAAGATTTTTAATATAATTTAGAAATTTTGGAAAAATATGAGGTGTCTATATATGTGTGCGAGTCTCAGGAGTTCTACAACTCCACACAGCACTGGAGCAGATGTAAATGTTACTATGAATGTGATTAATTAATAAGCTTTTTGCTTTCCAGAATAGGACTATCTTACGAGAACTTTACAATAACATAACGCATAACTGCTTTAATTAGCATAACTGTTAAAATGGAGAAGATAAAATGAGACTTATTACAATTTAGTCTTATTACGGTAGTTATTTATTAAAATTTCGAGTGTTTGTTTTCCAGATATACAACATTTAGACATTTGAACGGCAGGCACTTTAAAGTTGCTCGGTTTAAAGCTGTCGGCACCGGATTGCTAACCCCCGTACTAATAGCTTATTTTTTATCAAGTTAAACAGCAATCATTTTTACAAAACTAGCTTAAAAAGTTAGGCTTTTAGTAATTACTGATTATATTTACATTTTCTTGGTATGATTATTGATTTTATAAAGTAAAATCTTTGTTAAAGAAGGTTAAAGCTCGAATTTCATTATTTTCTAAATTTATTTGTCTAGACAAGTTAGCTTTTGATGACATCGCCCAGAGTTAAAGTACTTGAATTACGACTGATTCAAAAATAAAATATTCAGTGATCGTCTTCCTCTTGCATTGAGAAAAAGAAATAAAAATTTCGTAAAACTACTTTATTCCGGAGAAAGTTTTAAAGCTTTCAAAGCGTCTTTCAACTTTAATTTAATTTATAAAGCTAAATCTAAGTTTCTTATTATTTAATGCTCTCTATCCGAAAGATTTAAAAACCGTAAATTACGCGTTTAAAATAGAACTTTTCAGCTTACAAAGAAATAATGAATACAAACTTGGATGCCCAAGTGGATTAAGTGTTTTATTCCCAAGAGTATATACCGTCTTTGAATGAGCATATGAATGGTACCAAGGTGTAAGGAAAATAATAATGGAATTACTTCGAACTTCAAAGTTGAGGAGTAGATTTGGTCATACTTGTATAACAGAAATAAAGAGTTTAGGATTTAGTTGAGAGCAACCTTTGTGGTGAGAACGTGAAAATTTTAACTTGATATTGCTAGTGATGAAAATAACGTTCAGCGCATTTACGATCGAATCGAAAGAGACTTAAAAAACGGGATGAGAAAAAATATAATTAAAGCTAATTTATTTTATTTTCTTCCTGCCCTTTTTTGTACGAGACTATTCGGAAGTAAAATATTCCGAGTTTAATGTTCGAAATAATTATAAAGCAAATTTATTTGTAGCTGCCTATTTTTATATGAGGATCTTAAAAAATGTTTGAAGAATGAAATGTGTAATTTATTTATTTTAAATAGATTTACTGCGAAGATAACAGAAGTTGACTTTAGTTTGGTACATTGGTCAGTTTTCAAATGATGTCAAAATAATTATTAAAATTAGTTAAGATACAATGTTTTGAAATTTGCTCTATGATTATTTGGAATGAGTGTATTAAACTTTTATTTTAGATGTATACTATGAGATTGAATACCATCCCAGAAGAGTCATCACTGACATGTGGGCTTTCCAAAAACAAGATTTGTTTTAAAAATTAGACTGAATATTGAACATTAGGACTCTAAAATTTCAGTTGTTCTTAAAGCTACAATGCTGAAAATTTATGTTCTATATTATTTTAAAAAATTTAGTAAAATTTCATAGTTATATTTTCCATAATATATTTATCTTATTTTACTGCTCTAAACACTTTTTTCTTCTTGAAAGAGGGAATATGTAAGACAAAAAATATGTAAATCAAAATTATAACTCAAATGAGCAACAACCCCTTAATTATGCATTTTAATTTGGGAGTTTTCTTCTGTATTCTCAAAATAACAATTGCCTATAATAACTTTTTCTGGATTGCGCCTGATGACCTGAATGGAACTGAAGTCGATAGTACTAATTTTAAAGCATTATTAATAATTCATTTAAAACGTACTGAAACTGAAACTAAATCACTCTGAATTAAGCTTTCGTCCTGAATACATCGCTTTTCTCTCCTGCTTTTCGGCCTGACTAAATAACTGTTGCGCTCCGCTTCTTATGCAATAATCTAAAAAATGTTAATTTTTTTGGAATGGGCATGATCAATGTGCCAAAATGTTTGTGGCCGAAAAATGCTTAACTATGCTATGATTGTTTAACTCTGCTATGATTGCATCTTCTTGCATCCATGTGATTTCTTTATAATAAGTTTGTATTCTTCATTACGGATCTTCTGTATGTGCTTTATTTTCTAAAATAAATTTTCTACACACACACACACACGCACGCACGCACGAACGCACGCACGCACACTTTAAAATAGCTTTTGACCAATTTGACCAATAATATTCCTGAAATATCATTTAGGTTTCTATTCTTTGAACTTCTGAACTTTACTGATGGGATTATCAACAGTTTTACATTATGAACTAGTACACTTACAAATTTTGTGCTGCTACCTCATTTGGAATCATAAGCAATTGTTTGTAGGTCTTCAAAATAAAATTAATTCTTCACTGTAGCCGCAGTTATCAAAATATTTTGCATGCCTGCGTTGTTATTAAGATACAGATGTTAAAAGATTTCAACTTTAGAAGCATAATGCATTCTAATACACATTCCTTAGGATTTGTTTAAACTTATCAATTCAAATTTCAGATGGAATTTAAAAAATGTAGCTCATAACAAAACAAAGCACGAAAAGCATTATAATTGTGCTTACAGAATAACCTAGGATTCTTGAACTCAGTTACTTTGATGTATGAAACTGTAGAAGATTATATTTCAAAATAAGAAAAATAGTTGCAGTTTCCTCTAGATAGACAAAGTATCTACTTTTAATTTCTGCAGGAATAAAATATTCGATATTTTGAAGATTCTACTATTCTCTTACTGTTTATTTGCCCACAGAAATGGGTAACGCAAGAATGGACAAAATGGAATGAAATGAGGAAATCCGTTTACATTATGCGCCACTGGTTTCCTATTTCCCTTTCTTCGCTACAAAGGGGGAAACAAGGCAAATAAAAGAGTAAAAGAGTTGGTTATCGCAGTTTGTCAAGACTTTCCCGATCCATAAATGGTTCCCTGGCTCTCTCTTTCTCGCAGAGGGAGAAGTGTCCCGCTTCGTACCTCTGTCGAGCTTCTCTCGGCTGATTGGCTTCTTTAAAGCCACATTTGCTCCTCGTCTCAAATAATTCGAAGTTATTCTTCGACCAAATTCAGCTGGTATTGAAAATGTGCTCCGAAAGATTCCATTCACGGTTTGTTTGAGAATGGTATAGAATGATCGAATCGCTCCTTTTTGAAAATAGGGTCTCCTTTATCTATAGATTCCATCCCTGTTTTCTGAAAAGTTTCCGGAGGTGATAATTGGAAGCTTTAAATTTAAACATTTTGCTTGTTTTTATATTATGTTGCAATCATAAAACGATGATGCAAAAAATGCTCTTTCTCATTTTCATAATTAGAATCTTAGAAACATTTTTATAATTTAAAACTTAACTGTAAAAAAATTCCTGATTTTATATTTAGTTGTGTAGCACATAGTAAAGAGTATATATATTTATATACTCTCTACTATGTGCAGTAATACATGTTTGCTTAAGAAAATTTCTGTGCAGTTTCTGAGAGACCATAGTAAGGCCACATTTTAAAAAACAAGTTTATTTTAAGTAATATCGAAACATCCAGCTTTTTACAAGGTGAGTCAAGTAAATGTAGTATGTTACTCTCTATTGTAATATAATATAATACTGTATATCAAGGGAAATGTTGAATAGTGTATAACTCGAAACTTCATTCCAAATAAATCTCCCGTAACTGAGTTTATGTTTTCTAATTCTAAAGACTACCTTAGGTTGGACGACTGGACATCATTGACTTATTAATACTGGTCTTGCTTTGGTATGAACAAAATTTGGCGACTTCATTATTCTTTTAAATTTTAATGAAAGACAGTAACACGGTACATCACAGTAATACAGCAGCAGCTCAAAGATGCAACAACTTCACAGAACGTAAAAAAAAACAGAATATTCTCTTCCGGCGCAATAGCACTCGCGTTTAATGAAAAGTTACAATATACCCTACCTGTACCCTCTTAA
Source organism: Stegodyphus mimosarum (assembly GCA_000611955.2). Classification (NCBI taxonomy): domain Eukaryota; kingdom Metazoa; phylum Arthropoda; class Arachnida; order Araneae; family Eresidae; genus Stegodyphus; species Stegodyphus mimosarum. Next base: position 247,693 of record KK121583.1, on the reverse strand, counting down.
GAGTACATTAAATTTACACATCAGTAATGGATCCTCAAATAAATATAACTCAACATAATTACAATTCAGTATTGAAAATTACATTGCAAATTAATACTATATGGCTTAAAGAAATATTATACACACCTTTTAAATTTCAAAAGGATAAATCAGTTGGACTTAGATAGTCCTTGAAGAGTATGCAAACATGAACACACATACGCTTTTTGTAAACTTATGTAATTCCAAGAGGCCATAATCTAAGATTCCTTTCAGGAGATGGATACAGAAAACAGTGCTCAGATTGCAATTCTAGGAGATATTTCTTCTTCCACTTTCTCCAGATTTATTTCAAAAGCTCAGTCTGATATATTTTTTTCCTATTTAAAGTCTTCCTGTTAGATGGTTCATTCCCAAAAATGTCGGCAAATATGCAGGCTAAGAATCTTTATCCTGCTCGCGAAGCACTGGAAGAATAGTGAGCATTTCCTCAGAGTCAAGAAGAGCCCTTCCAAGAACTTTTCTTAAAGGTTCTTTAATGCTTTTCATTAACCCTTCATAAAACTCATCTCACCAAGGCCCATTGAGGTTCAACATATTGCCAAATAATACCCTTTACTGACATGACATCTTTTAACTTTTAATCGATAATAATTTTTGCAAACTGTGTCAGAATTTCATTTGTAGCTTTAAAGCTGTTAGCGTTGTCGGAAATGATGATTTTCAAATTCCTCCTGTAGCCAAAAATATCTTCAATGACAATATAACATCTTTTGTTGATATGATTAATTGAATGTGTAGAGCTCTATTCACGTTACATGTGAACAATTCTATGTAAGCATTTGGATGCGTATCCTTTCCTAAAAGGAAGGCTATCAGTAACTCTACTATTGCACAGTTAAATTGTTATTTGCTCAGCTAGTTTCAAACCATATTTGTGACAAATTAACTATTTCCATATACTCTTTTACAATTTGTTTAGCTCATATATCTAAAATCCAGATCTGGGTTTGACGAACGTAGATCAACTATGAAAAATTTTGATCTTTGGAAGTTTAGACTACTTAGGAAAGAAGCGTAGGCTAAACCCCATCTTTTGTAAATGCTCATTTTCCTAATCATCTTTATATGCGCAACACACCATTACTGTCGAGAATTAGGGTTAAATTCTAAATAGGAGATTCTTTAGGAATCGATTAACCCTTTTTGATGTTCTGTAGTTCTGAATTAAATCCAGTGTCTTCATGTTTTATCAAATATACTTCTGCAATCTGAAGTTGTATTACGACAGGACCTGCAACCTTTTACCGTTTTTGAGGTTTATTAAAAAACTGTTGACTAGTGGAGATTTGCTTAATGCCTTTAACAATTCTATTTCATCAAATCTAAAATAAATTTAGTTGTCATCCAAACTTTTATCTTGCATTCATATTTCAAATTCCTTTTTTAGCTCGAACTCTACATTTTAAAATCTAAAATCCTCCTTTAGAGTGGGCCAAAATTCAGGTGGTTGGCTTAACCACAATGAATGTACCAAAGCTGGTCCGTAAACTAATTTGATTTGGAAACTTCTCTGGACACGATATCTACAGGGTTATCTTTTTTGAGGCAAGGAGCCCTATTATTCGTATCTGAGAAAGACTGAATTTCTTCTATCTTATTTTTTACAAAAGTTTTATATTTAGTAGATTGTCCCTTAATCTCAAATAACGTAATCATTAACTCTGTCCAAAATTAATTATGTGTATTAAATATAAGACATCTGATTGATGAGCTAATCTTGCGGTAATAAAGCTCCCATTAATTCGAGTCTCGGTAACCTAAAACCTTTTACAGGAGCTACACGACTGTTAGAACATAGAAAACTAATACTTATCCTTCCATCTACTCATATAGCTCTCAAATACAGCACTATTCCGTAGGATAAAAGAGATGAATCTGAAAAAGTATGACTTTGAAAATGAAATTAATTTATTTGAAAAATAACTTCCTAGGAATCAGGAGATCTTTTAAGTGTTCAATTTCACTGCATCACAACTGCCACTTGTGATCCATGTCCCAGTTCAGATCATGACTCCATAGTTCTTGCAGAATGCATTTCAGTCTTAATAATGAAAAGTCCCAGAAACCCATAGGATCACAAATATGGCTCTCTATTCAAAGAATAAATATATTAAAAGTAGTTAAGTTCTTGATAAACTTTAATAGTTCTTTCATGTTGAAAGAAATTCTGCCTTCATGTGGGTCACAAACTTGACCAACACTTTGGATGGTAAGTCTTCTTTCTACTTGAGCTCATTTTTCTATCGATTCAAAACTCAGCATCTTTACATATCTCTCAAAGATTCATAAAATTAGTTTTCAATCTTCGTAATATCTTATTACCTCTTTTAAATTCCCGCCACTTTCAGTCATAATTCAGTCGTAAAGTCGCTTGCAAGTCTTCTTCGTCTCCAATTAAATCGTCTATACAAAACATTCTGGCAATAATGTGCAAGTATCCGGAAAATTCCTCTTCACATTTATCAAAATATATCTTCAGAGTTTCAGCTAATAAATATGGACTTGGTACAAATAAAAGTATACTAAAACTCATTTCTTCGTATGAATTAGAACCAATATCATCAGTTCAGAAAAATATGATAAAATTTCTAACACTAGGATCGATTAAAATGTGTTGATAAGCTTGATTTATATCGGTTGTGAAGGCCACTGTGTTCTTCCGAAACTTTAGATTTATTTCATGTAGATTTGGACATAAATTTAGTCCTTTAAATAAGCACTCATTAATAAAAAATATCTTCTTTCAAGAGGACATTCGTCAAATACAATTCTCTGTCGACTTGCAAACTTGTTCTCACGAGGGTAAATAGAATGACTGATCCGAATATGACAACTCATCATCATACGACAAGTTCTTAAATGATACCTTCTCTACGATACTTATCAATCATCCTTTTATAATCCTCAAAAATAATGTATCATTTCTGAACCTCCTAACCGAATCTTCAAAACATTTCCGAGCCGCATCTCTGTTATTCGCTAACTTCTCCAATATACCTGGTTCTCGCGGAAACTTTACACAATACCAACCATCTGCAATTCCAATAGAGTCATTAAATTCCTGTTCAATTAACCCGTAAGTATTTTTCCCGTTCAATTATCTAATACCTAAACTTCCAGTTCCCAGAAACGATTGAGTTTAGCTGGTACAGAGCTTTGGTCACTCAAAACGAAGTTTGCGGAAGTATTTTTACTTAAATCACCAAATTTTCTCTGCAGAGATCATCCAATTCAGTGTATGCAGCTACCAATATGAATTTCACTTTTCAAATTCTGGCAAATTCTAATTCTGGCCTCACTTAAGAGATACTGAGTGTTTTCACTTTCGAAGATAGAACTTGAAGAATAAATTGTACTTTCACCAAGATTCAAACCACGTATCTTCCAACTGCTTGCACCGCAATAACTCCAGAGTAAAGATACAGTTCTCTCTAAATTATTCATTAGTTCTTATTCATATTACACTCCTGAGTTATCCATTAAATGCAATGATCCAAAATAATCCGGAAAGAAGAATAAAACTGCAATCTAAGCACACAACAACATAAAGGTGCTATCCAATAACAGTTTCTTTTGCGAAAACAATACATACCATAATTTTACTACAATTTTGAGTTATTCCATATAAGCACTTTGAAAGTAATGTTTGAGCCTAGAAACTCATTTGTTTTATATTTTTTAAAATCGATTCTTGAAAGGCAGAAATTTATTTGAAGGCTGGAGTTCAAAGTATATATGCATATATTGTTCTCTTATTATGTTGATACTTAAATCATATCTCTGATCATAGTATCAGTTTTGCAGATTTTTTTTATCAAATTATAGTTATATAAGATTTTACCACTCAGTTCTTTTTCTCAGCATCTTTAAACGGAAAGAATTTAGCTAACCCATTATTGCCAAACATAAGTAAAATGAATTTAAAATTAAAAAGGCAAGATTTATTAGACTTTTAATAAAACTAAGTGAGGAAACTCTAGAAAAAAGTAAGTAGTGTTCAACATTCTACTAACAGTTTCATTGCCACTTCAAGCGTTTTAAATATTGGCTGCAACTTCTCTTTCAGTAGTTATACATTGCTATAACTAATATTTGATCGTTATGCTTGTTGCAAAAACAAAATTTATCACTTAGAAGTCAAATAACAGTCAGGAATACAGATAAATATAGCGCTTTTATAATTCTAAAAAACTGCTTTAAAAAAGAATTTAGTTTTTTTAAATTTGTCTTATTTATGGTTTATGTAATTACGGCAAAGCATCGAGGGCTATCTCGCCTAAGAGGAGGGATGCTTTCGTGGAAGACTTTCTAAGGAAAAAGTGGCTCGTATACGCGTTAAACATGGGGAAAACCACGAAAGCGCCTATGCAGCCACCCCGTTCGCGGGATTCGAACCTCAGACCTAACTATCAGTGCCTAGCGACTTTACAGTTCTGCTGCTGATGGCTACTTGTCATTTTAAGACATGGTACCTTAGGATGCAAAATCATAATTACCGTTTTTTAGCCTGAATAATTTAGTTAATTTCTATTAAATTAATCCATTTAATTTTTATTTCGCAATTTTCCTTATTTTAGTGATTAGTACAAATTTTCTATATTTTGTATTATGGAATACTGGCGTCACAAAGTTTGAGCGTAGAAGCATAAATCGAAAGTAATTCAGGTAAGAATGTTTCTGTATAATTTTCAATTTCCTGTTTTGAGGAATTAAGCTTCATATGTGAACGTTTTAGAATATAAATTTTAATGACTTTTAAAGTAACGAAGTATTATTTCTGGATTAATTTCAAGCTAAAAAGCTGTTTTAATTAAAATGAATAAATGAATTAATTACAATTCATGAATGAATCAAGGTGCCTGTCGTTCTTAGGAAGTCTAACTAAACTAAACTCAGTGGCGCAAGAACCCTAGTGGGCCATGGTGTGCAGTTTTCCGATATCTGCTTTCCTGACCGTGGACTCGGGGGTGCATGAGCATATGTCCTGGACGAGTCCTCAGATTGTCGCAGGCCCCCCCCGCAGTGTTTAGTCCCTAAGAGAGCTTTGGTACTCATTTTATCGACCCACTCGAAGGATGAAAGGCTGAGTCAACCTTACCCAGCCCGGGATTCGAACTCCGGATCCGTGGTGCTGCTGCGTAACGCGTTGGCCACTGAGCCACCGAATCTCCTAGAAAGTCTAGTTTGGAGTAAATTATGTTTTGCTTTTAACATATTTTCAGATGGCTTTCCTTGCAGTTTGCAGGAGAGAAACAGAACGACCTGATTTGCTGTAGATTTGCACAATACTGAATATTTCACATATTTTAATTCAAAGTTAAATTATAACAAATTACTACTTTTTTGTTATTCTATGTTAATTGCTTTGCTTAGGAATATATGCCCCCTATTTAAGGTACTTTTCAGTAAAACAGTCACATTAATTTGGCAAATATATCAAATTTTTATTAATTTTTGATTACAAACAGTTTCTATAAAAATTGTAAAAGAAACTTACTGCTTGAAAAGTACACTTTTAGAAAACTCTACTGTCTTGTAATACAGCAAGCATAAAATGAAATTTCCTGCTGCAAAATATTCTAGCACATTAAGAACCATATATATTTTTTACCTTATATTTAATATATATAATAATTCTAACACTGTAAAGCTGAAACCAGTTTAAACATGTATGTGTATGAAAAGCTCTTATTCTGAAATTCAGTATTCATAAGCATTAGAATTTTACTTAGATAAGAAAATAAAATAAGGCTGAACTAAGGGATAAATCAGTAATTTTTATTTATTCTTGTAGTTATTTTTAAAAATAACTAATATTTTTTTAACGAGTGCTCATTCACCATACAAGGTATGAAAGCTCAAATGAAAAATTTCTTTTTTTTCTTATTATAATGCTTAAAATTATAAGCATTCTTAATCCTTTCAGCTACCGCAACTTTCATCACAGCTACTGAAATAAAATTTTAATGCATACACAGCAAAACGTTTCGAAGATTCAGAACCACTTGTCTTTGAAACTCTTACCGATTCTAAAATATATTACAAACCTATTATTAGAAACATCTGTAGTGTCAGACCTCTTTTCCATAACAACCTGAATGTCTGCCCAAAATTTAGTACACTGTCTAGTACTGTAGAAAGAGAGTCCCTTGCTCGGATCGCAGTGATGCGTTAAAATGTCAAACGAATTGCTCAGTGTCAGCCGCTATCGGTGTCCGAGGTCAGCGGAGCGTCGACCTCTGTTGCTCTCATGGGATACCATCGTCTGTCCACCCGAAAGATTCGGTTAATGGGAAATCTAGGGGAGAATGCGTCGTATGTCCATGGATTGTCAAATGATTTTATGGTGCCTTTGATACTCTCATTTGTGTTGAAAATATTTCAGTGGTTCTAAAGTATCTTTTTATCTCTGAAAGGTTGTGTTTTCGCAATGCTGAGTTTAGTTTAATAAAATCTGTTCCATGGATGCAATTTCTGTTATAAACGTTTTCAGTTATAAACAATTTCAGTTATAAACTAATGTTTTCACCGTTCACAATTATATGAGAATCAGAAAATAAATTGTATATAAAATTAAATTTTAAATTATAGTAGGATATGCAGATTCACAGAGTCGGAGAAATACTATGAGCATTATATCTATAAAGATATATAGATAAATGTAAGAGATCCTTATCACTAGAAGTTCAGAAGCAAATGAAATAACTAGGCTATTTTTAAGAGAACAGCTTAAGTGTTTTACGCAATACTATAACGGGTTTAGGCTGACAAGCTATTTTATGTTGTGAACTGTTTTCAGATCTTAGTTATCTTAGTTAGATCTTAGTTAGATCTTAGTTATTAGATCTATTTTCCGTTTATAACTGCATTATATATACATGTATCTATCTATATGTGTGTATATATATATATATTAAAAAACTTTATTTACAGTTTTGTGCCCTTACTGTTAAAATCAAAGTTTTCATCTGAAAATTTTAATATATTATGGTCATTACAGTCATTAGATTATTTAGAAGCAGAAGAGATTTAGAAGCAGAAGGAGTCGAACCACGGACCTCTCCGTTACGCGTCGAGCGTGCTGACCACTACACCATGAAGGCATGCGAAGAAGGCAGGAGAAATACCTTAGAATGTATTGACTATTTTAACAAAAAATTAAAAAGAAATTAGCGAATAGAGACAGCACTTCAATCAAAATATATTGATATAATCCTTGCTGTATATTTCTTTGTCACTATAACATTTTGAACCAGATTTAAGTAGGTGGGATTTATCGGTCAGTATATTTCATGTCTACTGATAGATAAACACAAAAGAAAATTGTTCGTAAATTCATAATTTATTCATTTGTCACGTAATTCAGGCAGAAGAAACAGGCATTTTCTTATATTGCAGAACAAGCAATGTCTTGACTATGAAAAGTGAAGTTTAACGTTTGCGAGTACTTTGATAAAGTTACGAACGCAATTGTTGCATTAACAGTGACTTAATAACACCTCACCTTGATTGTCTAAATAAGCGCCAGTGATTCAAATAGAACTTTACTTTTGGGACGTCGAGCAATAGCTTTGTCATATCTGTTCAACATTTACTATATTATCTGGATTTCCATGAACATAATTTACAATAGCTTTTGTTAGTAAGACTATTTCAAGGTAGCTTGCACATGTTTTCATTCCAAGGGGAGCTAATTGATTGAAATATAAAAGTTTCTTAGATTAAATTGAGATTTCAGCCTTATATCAAATCTTCGATAGCATTTTAAACATATGGAACCCAATGAAATTATGGATGCTGAATAGACCGTAAAGGGCAAAATGGGAGATTAACCACCGAGCAAATTGTATTTTTAAAGTACATTATCAGGAATGGCCATCTAAATTCACTTTTAAATGTTACTGGATGAGTCTATCTATCTCTGATCATTTTATATCTTTATATCAACGTTTCTTTCAGATGAGATAGGTATAATGATGTTCTTCTTTTTACCCGAAATTATCAAGTGAAAAACTATCTACTAGTTTTTAGAGTGAAAAACTAATAATTTCGTTTATTAAATATAAGTCATACAGAATATTTATAAGATGGTTAAACAATCTGTTCGGACTCGTAATCCAACACTAGGGAACGTGACACTAGCGATAATGGAAGATTGGTATGCGTCATGACACTAAAATGAACCTATCGTCTCATGGAATAAGTTCGTAGCTGTTGAAGTTAAAAAGAGGATGACTATTAAAAAAAGGGTCCCTATTATTTAATAACGGTCTGTGGCATTTTGATTGAGTATAGTGCGGAAATTCTTTAGAATGATTATTCGTTCAGCATGTTGCTTTCTTTACTATAGCAATATAGGTATGGCAAAGCAACATTTACAGGGGCTTTTCGCAGCTTGGATAGCAAAATCCAAATGGTTTACATAAAGGTTGCTTATAACGTTTGAGTTTATTGTAAACAAAATACAGCATGAGAATGATTCGTCATTTATATAGAAGAAATTTTTAAGACTAAAAAGTGCAAGTTATGGAAGATCAGTGACTGCCTATTTTAATACTAATTTCGGGTGTAATGTTCCGAAGGAAATGTAAAGGCTTATTTAAAAAGATGTTATATGTCGCAGCATCATGACATTAATATTTAAAGCTACTTGAAGTCATCTATTAATATTTAAGTAACAATTAAAAATTAAGTCAAAATTCAAGGAGCATTGATAGAATTTGAGCTAAATGATCAAGAATCGCATAAATGCGCCATTTTGTAATAGTTTCGAAAGTCACTCGGAAATGTTTGCTTACAGCAATCCATAGAAAAAAGCACGTGTATAGAGCAATTATTAAATTTAATCATGCTTGATTTTGTTAGTTATATAAAAGTGATGAAAACCAAAAAAATTCTCGGCTAATTACAATTTCTTAAATTTCGTTACAAAAATGAAATTCTATTTAAAAGGACTGTATTGCAAGTCATTGCGATATTAGGCTTTTACGTAATGTAAGGATTTAATATTTCAATAGCAACCCTTGTTAGCAGTGACATGTTTTAAGCTGAATGACCATGAATTGTATAAAAGAACTGCTTTTAAATTATTTCATAAATCAGTATCTGAATTATAAAAAGACAAGCAAGCAATATTTAAGTATTGTTAGGCAAATTAATTAAAACAGATATTTGTTAACAAAATTATAAAATATAACGGTACAGCTAATAATAAAATAGCTAACAACAAAGGTTAATAGGATATATGCACATCCTAGTAATAGTAATTAAACAGGCCATCATTTCCCAAATCCCTTGTTTACCATCTTAAGATAATATAACTACTCCATCTGTTTAACTTAAATTGATTAATTCTGATAAGGTTGGAAATCCTAGAAAGCAGGACGTTATCGGAATAGATCTGATAAGGCGATTATCGATTAGAAGAAAGAAATAATAATCAGATATACTCACTTACTGATACGTAAGGATATGGAATGCTCTCAGATGATTGGTTAATGAATTATCTGAAAACGTATACCGTAATTTCCCCAGTGCTCAGTGGCAATGGATTCTAAGATGTGGATATAAAATGGCCATCCAATATTTTGAGAAACATGTATATATTCATATTCGAGAATGCATGCTGCAGAACAATTGCTCAAGTTGTGAGGTTATTGCCCCATAACGTGAGGTGTCGTGATGACTCCAACAACATGGGAAGATATTTCATTTAAAATATTTGCATTTAATGTCATCTAGAAAAATGCAAGTATCATCTGCAATAGTGAAATTTTAGTTATAATCAAAGAAAGCGAGTGCATATTACAATAACTACTTTCATGCTATAAAGGCATTTAAATTATAGGCATATTCTTTGAAAATAGATTTCGAAATGTTAGAAAATGTGAAATAAATGGTCTCAGGCATCACAATACTTTACTTGAAACTCTTTCTACCGTGGTTTTACCGTCATATATCATGACAAAGAACAAATTAAATATAACGTGTGTTGCTAGTCCTTTAAGTGAACTATTTAGAGTACTAAAATGGAATTATTATCACTTATAAATAAGATTTTTAGATATGCATTATATTTCAGATTTTTAGAGGTGCATTGTATTTCATCCTTCGCAAAGTAGACATGAGTGTATGACAATGTCTTTTTTTAAAAAGCTCCAATATGGGTAAAGAAGTATTTTTGTTGATGAATTTTAAAAATGTCGATAACATATTTATGCAAAAGAATGCCTTTCCTTTGTGTAATTATGATTTTTTTAAATATAAAAAATATTATAAAAATAAATTGTTACAAATATAGTGAACATATTTTTACTTGCATTCTACTTAAATTTATATTTTATTTATATGCCATATATTTCGTTTTCTATTATAAATGTATAACTGTTTCGATAATTTATTTCAAAATCGAGATTAAATGTTAATCCTTTATAAGTAAAAATGTTTGCATGCGAATTCCAGTGCATTTTTGTTTCAAAGAATTGTGCGCGATTTCCAGAAACTATCTCAATTACTCAATATTTTAGTTGGTTTTCTGACTTATTAATATATTCTGTCTGTTTATATTAATTAGTCAGAAAACGTTTACTTTTGAAATTAAGAAATTTAAATATTATATAAAATTTTTTATATGCTATGCTATATGGGAAGCATTGATAGTATTTATATGTGCATATATCGCATTTAACTATCAGTTTACAAAGTGAATAGTTAAAATTTGATAAATGCATAAAAAAAATTTGCAGTTTTACAACATAGAGACATTTATCTATTCATCTAAGAAAATTGATAAGCAAGTCGCATTTTAGAAATCTTGCGAAATGTCTCAAGCTTGAAAGTTAATCGTAAATGTTCAAAAATTTCTTTAAATGTAGTAACTGAATGAAATAATGAAAATATTTTTATATTTTGGAAAAGACTTATTATCTCAAAATCGGAAAAAGACATAATTATTTAATGAAATCTAAAACAACTATTAAATTTATTCTTCAAAAATTTCTTTATTTAACAAAAGCCATTTTAGATTTACATAATTGTGTAAGATTTTAGTCAGTAAACGCTTAGAAATTTAATTAGCTTCCCCCCAAAAAGTAGAACGTGAGGTAGTTTCTTCAAAATATTAGGGGTAATAGTAACGAAGCGATTTAAATTCCTCACGAAGGGTGAAATGTTTTTGTAAAAGTAAGTAAAAACAATGAAAACGTAAGAAAACATTTTAAAACTTCTAAAAGGTCTGCAGAAACAGTTATTTTTTCTAATTATTATGCAAATTTTTGTATATTACTATTTAAGTGAAATGATAAACATCGTTGTTTTGCTTAAAATAACTCTATGTCTTTGCATAAACGTATTTTAAACTATGCTTCAATTTTTGTGTTTTGAAGGGGATTTTCCTCTATCACTTATTTTATTTATAATAAATGTTCTCCGAAGGAAGTATTGTAATATTTGATATTGGTCTGAACACTATTGATAATCAAATTTATTGAATCTGAGCTAGAAATATAAAAATTGGTATGATATAATATGATCTTAACCTAAATATATAAAGGGATTCTTCAAAGGAGATTACATGTCATGCGGAATAATATCAACGATATTATCAGATTTCGATGAAAATCGATAATTATGATACACTAAAATTATAAGATTCGGTGTAATTTTCTCATAGATGCTACCGATATTGTGTACTTTATTACGTTTCTTCTATGAAACTAAAAGTCTTCATGTAATTTAGAATAATAATAATACATTAATATACTTCAGGTAAGTACCTTAGTTTGAATTTTAGATAGTTTAATTAGGTATAATGTATATACACAGATAGTTTAATTAATAATTTAATATAATATTAATTAATTAATTTAATATTAATAACAATTTAACGCAATAATTAATTAATTTAATATTAACAATAATTGAATATAATAATTAATTAATTTAATATTATTAATAATTTAATATAATAATAATTAATTAATTTAATATTAATAATAATTTAATATGTTATGTAGATAGTTTAATTAATACGAAATATGTTTAATGTTTCGTACTAATTAAACTTTTGTACCTACAGTAGAAGGGATTTCAAGTATTGGAAAGTCTTGAATGATTCATATCTTTTGTGTGTTTACTGATACACCTGGGATAAAGTGAATATTTCCTGCAACAATATCTAACAAATAACTTAAAATTTGGTAAAGCTTAGATCATCATTTGGTTAAACAATAAATGTGCTACACTGGAATATGATTATTTCATATTGTTACGAATTTTGCATTTAGATAGGTAATTTTAGGAAAATTATATTTAAAATTGTTCTATTTCCCCGTGCAATGCAGCGCGAGACAAATTTTAAGAGAAAGCTAGGCCGGAACAGTGAAAATACAGGAGTACGTGCATTTAACATTGAGTAAGTATCTTGGCCGAAAAATCTTATGGATATCGTGGCAATTTGTATTGAATTCGAATAAATATGGTTGACCAACATGTTGGCTGCAACCGTAATTTCCGCCTCTTATTGCTTTTCAGAAATCTCGAGAAGCAGAAAGTAGTAGAAATTTCTCTCGACCGGTTGAAAACTGCAAAAGGCGGAAGGAGAGCGTCTGAGTTCAGTTGCTTAGTTGCTGTTGTTGCGAATTGTTATTTGAATTTGAATTGCTATTGAACGTGAATTGTAAAATCCGAGTTAGCTCTCTGTTTACATGCGCTTTGTATGTCGTTGTATTTAACGTTTCTAGCAGTTTGAAGTATAACTTATGATTATACTGTGTGATATTGGGAACACTTGTATAAATATCTCTGAGAAAAATTCCAGAGTTCTGATATATTTCTTCTGATAAGAATAAATTTTATTAATATATTGTCGGATTTGTGCATTCAATCTATTTCGAACCCGTACGTACACAACAGTGTTTTTTACTATCATGTTAAGAAAATAGATCTAAGGTAGGTATTATGTACTAAGAAAAAATGCAACGTAGGAATAGCTGCATATATCATGTAGTCTTTTGAGATTTTGTCTTAAAATATGTAATATTTAGCACCCATCACAGTCCTCGAAAATTCGTAGAAGGTTCCTATTCTATGCCCTTACATCTGCAGTTATTTGCATTTGAATACGGAGGAAATTATAAAGGTTGAAACGAAGTTAATAATGTTATATAAATGAAGTAAAATTGTAAAACTAGCAATACAGAAGGAACGACTACTACAGAAGGAAAAATTATAGAATATGTAAATTAAAATAGAACTATAAAATATAGACTAAAAAGTTTTCAGTGTATATGAATAATAATTAACACCTATAAAATTAAACGCTTAATTTAAAAACCTGAGTATGTTTAGGAAAGTTAAACGCTTCAGAAACCGCCTAAAATAAAGTGAAATTGTAAAAAAAGGAAAATGAAAAGCGTTATTACGATCGCAAAATGAGTTAAAATTTGAATATGATGGAAATTTGAAAGGTTAACAATGTCAAAAAAAAATAAATAAAACTTATGTTTGAAATTAAATAATATTCTAAATCAAGAGAGCGTATGTGAATAATTATGTTCGTAAAATACAGTATTAAAATAAAACAGAATATGTTGAAAATTACAAACGTTAATGAGTATGAAAGAAGTTAAAAATTACACCTAAAATTAAATAAAGTACATTTACATTCTGAATACGAATTAAGTTGAAATCAAGGGTATGTTGGAATTTACGAAGGTTAAAATGTGTTAAAGAGGTTAAAATTTAAATATTTATTAAATTTGATAATAAGTTACACATGACGCGCTCCGCCTTCTGCCCGTAAACCAGCTGTTTCATACTAGTGGGACTTATTGGTTCTATAAAATCTAGAACAAATGTAAAAATTCACTCGAAGTTCTTGGAGTTCGAAAGACAAGTATCTTGCGTATGTGGTTAAACCGACATATAATTTAAGCTGTTTTCCACGAAAAGTTGAAGTTTCGGTACTACCCTGTGAGCTTGTGAAGCCATGTCTCATGTTTGGTTTGTTAGCTAAGAAAATTAGTAGAACTGAATGAGGAAAAGTTCTTCCAAATATACCAGTGGAGTATTTACAGAAGTCTGTCGCAAATATCCCCAACTGGTGAACTTTGTGCTTTAAATTTACTTTAAGTTATAGCTGTGGTTCTTTCTCGCTTGTCTGTAAAAAGAAACGATTATCCAACTTCGAATTTTTTAATTTTGTTGAAAAAATATCCGTTTCAGTTAAACATTATTTTATTCTCTGAAACCATATAGAATTATGAAGAAACATAACAAGCGTAACAAAGTTCTTGGGTGGGGATATTGGCCACCGTATATTATCTACTCTTTGAATTCAAAGAACACCACTGGGCTTTCGAAACAGCTGCTCCAGCTTCTGGACTGAATTATTCAGTTTGAACGAAAGTTTGCTACATATTCGATAACTAACTATTCAAGGAATGAATTTATGTACCTGTAAAAAGTCAAAAATTACAGTTTCTTTGTGAAAAGCAAAGACGACACAGGCGAAAACCCGTTTTAGGTTATGGGTTACCTGTCCTGTTAATTCTGCTATTAAATAAAAACAAGACGATTTATATTCATGAACACCATCTCTTTTATTTGTACAATATATATATTTTACATGAGTGCAATATGTTACAAATCGACAATATTTGGGACACATTTTGTATAAATCACGCGAACATCAACGTTGATATGTACAATGCAGCCACCAACTCACTTATTTCATGAAAGGAGACACCATTGTGATTATTTTTACAAACTATAGAGTGAAATTGGGTGACTGAAATTAAAATGATGACTAACCTTTCTTTCAAATATTAAAATGCATAAAATCATAAAACTTAATTTCATTTAGTAAATTATAATTACTTTCATTTATTATTAAAAAAAAGTTCCAGAATAGAAAATGTAAGAAATGTTATAATTTATCCCCAATCTTTATTTTGAATTTATTTAAAATCTGCGTAGATTTTCCTTGAGTATCGTACATATGAGACAGTTTTCTTTAACAAATTGCTCTACGAAGATAGTCCGTCAAGGTAGATATTATTCGCATGCTTCGAACGCACCTGAAAACTGTACGAGTAAGTATAATATACGAGCCTGCCAGGAATAAAATAAACTGAGATAAACATTCAGTAACGTCATGCCATTTAACTGCGGATCAAATTTAGAATCCACAGTCAGAAAAATATACTTACAAAATCCTTTCCTTTCTCCTTTTCATTTAAATTCAGATTTTAGTACTTTTAATACTTTAAACTAATATTTTGGTTTTTTATTTTTAGTAACTAAGAAATGGTTTATTTATATCTCATTGCTTGATGTTCATTTTTGCTGCTTTAATGCATAATTAAATGTGTAATGGTTACTATTTTGTTAATTTAGTTGCTCAAAGCAGGAATTCATATGATTCAACTGAACTGCCTTAAATAAGGAAATTGGCGAGTACTAAACTGTCTTATGCTATTAGTGTACAATCATCCAGAATTTCGTGATAGGAGAAAAGACCGTGTGTTAGTAATAATCTAGTTGCGAATCGTGAGCATTAGTGCAAAAGTCTGTCATTCGCTGTATGTGACACATCTGAATTGCTAAAAATTCATATGTAGTTGGTTTCAGACATAATTCAGCTCTTTGATCAGATGCAAAACAGCTTGGTTTATATATGAAATGAATAATATCCTTTGTTTCAGTTTTTAAATTTACAAAGAAAAAGTAACTGGTTATTTTTAATCTCCCAGCTGTTTTAATAGTTATGTTAATGAATGATGACCAATGCAATGTACATTATTTAGAGCACATTACGAAGGAAAATAATCGTATATATACTAGTATAAATCATAATCTGCTTACAATTAATTTCAATTGGTTTAAAATATATTTAACTGTTATGGACTTCAATTGTTATATAGTTCCTCTTGTAGAACTATTGAAAGAATGCATGAATGAAATATGCAGGAAATTAAAAGCTTATCTTTATACCTCTCTTTCAGAACTTTGTATCTAATTATAAGATAGACTTCTATATTTTCTTTAGTGAACATTCTTTTGACGACATTTTTATTTTTAAGTTTAAATGATCTATTTTAAGGTTGTTTTCGATAAAATATTGTTTTTTAATTTAATATTTTAGGATTTACCCAAAAAATGGAATTCATATTTTGAATATAGATGATTTATAGCAGCTCACCAAAAAGCAGCAATTAATAAAATTTTAAGGAAAATAAAATATTAGCTTTTAACAATTATTTTTAGAATCTGAAGTGAGTATTTGTATATCTTAATAACGAATTTAAGTAAACAATACATTCACAGTTATTTTATGTGAAAAGTGCTTGTTTGTGTTTACAGTAATGTAAACTATAAGAGAAGTAATGAAAAGTCATGTAAACTAAAAGAGAAGTAATGAAATCTTTTTTAATTTTCTAACAGGGTGTTTTCTTTCTAATTTTTAGGTCATTTTTTACAACTATTTTTGAGTTATTAATATTTTTAAATTTTAATTTTTTAGTAATAATTTTTTTTTTAAATTTTTAATAATTAGTAACGACTTACTGTGGCAAAATGCTACATTTTACTTCTGAGCTGTCCATTTAAAATTTGCCCAGCCATAATAATATGTGAGTTACTGAATGCAAATGCGTAAGAATTACTGAAATAAATTTGAAACTAGAATTTTACAAACATAAAATTCTTTTGCACAGCAAGCACAAACTTGAATGTTTCAATGACTGGAAAGTTGCCAGCTTCTGAAAAATAGGAAGATTTAAAAAATGTTTTAGCATTATGTAATTAGTTTCACTGAAGGCATACATATTAACGTTCATCTTATGTAGCTAAAATTTAGAGTCTTCCGAACTCCTAAATTTTCTTTATCTCTAAACTATCTTACTGCGTGGAAATTTTGTAAGGTAATAATAGAATTTGTATATTCAAAACTATTTTTATAAACCATTTTAAAGAAATTACCAGATATCTTGATATTTCAAATGAACAATAATTATAAAGGTAGAATAGAGCATTGTAGTTTTTCTCTATAGCTTCGTTTTATTGCGAGAGTTTCCAATGTAGAAGAAAAAATTAGAAAAGATTTTCAAATTTTATATGACTATGATAAAATATGTAAATAAAATTTTCTGAATAATTATTTTTACTGCCTTTTAATCTGATTGATAGCAAAATTAACTGTATTACATTTATTGTTATTAATAACTGATTTTGTGAGCAATAAAAAGTGTTTCATAGTTTTCGAATTTACCTTGAAATATGCAAAGCATTTTAGGTTCTTCAAAATTATTACCAAGAAAGAGTTTATAGATTACTAAGGAAAGATACAACAGTCGCATAATGTGCATATAAAAATAAATTTAAATTAATAAATATAATTTACAGATTCAATGCATTGCTTTCATTCATACGCAATCATAAACGAAAATTTTTCAAAATACAGTAATAAAACGATTTTTAAAAAATATTTTCTGCAACAAGCTTTTAGTATCTTATTAAACTAATGCCTTCTTTTAAATTAAATTTTTAATGTATAGTAAATAAATTTTTTTAATAAAACTGATTAAGGAGTTAAATCAGGTAATAAAATAATAATTAAATGGAATTTTTTTATTTTAATACGTAAAAGAATGCAAAAAAAGAAAGAACTTTTTCTACATTTTAAAGCTTAAAATTAGTTGAAACAATAAAATAACTCAATACATTTCTTTCGTTTTAAAAAAAAGTATTTTTGCAGCAATAACAAGTTATGAACTCTGTTTTATCTTAGAGCACAAAACTTACTAAGCAGATGGACTTACTAATAATAATAACAACATTTCCATTTGGCAACCATGTTTGAATATAGGCTTTTGAAAATGTCCAACATATTCATTATAAATTGCAGTCCTTAAATCCTTATTCAACAATTTGTGGCGTTTCTTCGTGAGTATGGTGCATGAAATATTCTTCGAAGTGTGTATATGGCAATTTCACCATACTGTACATTTTGCTGAATGGTCATAAGAATGGTCAGTAAATTCTTTGATTCTAACAGGATGACTGTCACTCGATAGAAACTTCGCAAATTAGTATCTTTTGCATCCAGATACTTAAACGAAGTAATTTGCGTTTTCTTGCACATTTCACGTGTCTCTCATATGAGAAGTGTAGAATAAATTCACATTTACTTCTAGTTCTGGGCTTAAAGGAATGCTGTGCATATAGTGTGGTTGAGTACTATACAGCAGGTCTTTCAACAGCGGCATATTGGCAGGGTGATAACGTTGGTGTCTGGCGAGGAGACACCCCACCTGCGTAAGTTCCAAACCCAGCAGCCGTATGTTGCTTCGCTTTCAGCCTAAGCGAAGCTATACTGGAGGTCATAGTAGGGCACTGTTCTCGGTAAACGTAAGGAGGTGTAGGTGTGGCGTAAGGACAAGGAGCGGCCGCGCTGCTTGCCCCCGCTGCCATACTGACGGATGGCACAATACTGGCGGTAGAGATGCCTGGAGGCGTGGATGGGTTGAAGCATTGTCCTAATGGGTTGACGGAATTCAGGGAGGGCCAAGGGAAGCTCTTGCCGCCCAGAGGACTAGGCACCTTAGCCGCCCAGTTGTATCCCGAGGAATAGCCTGGATACAAGCCATCATCAAAAGGTTGCATGAGACCATTGAACTGACTACCGAAACCATTCTTTAGCTCGGCCGCAGCATTCCTTTCACGTTTCCTCCATTTTGCTCTTCGATTCTTGAACCAGACCTGAAACAAAAAATTGCTTACTAGAATTATAAACTTCAAAAGTACTATTTATTTCTCAAATGTTTTTTATTGAAATAATTTTTAATAACCATTTAAAGAACTGTTTAAACTAATTTATTTAGAAAGTGTACAACATTCAATATAAATCGAGACTGCCTGCCAACTTTGGGAGCAAACCTAGTGAATAATTCTCTTTAATAATCACAAAATAAGCTGTATATTTTTAGCGATAATAACCCAAAGCTGTAAGATAAGTAAATATATTCTTCTAAAATTAGCAAACGTAAAAAGGAACAGTTATTAAATGTAATAAGCAGTTAATTATTCGATAAAGGTAAGAAGTATGTTATAAAAACTATAAGTGACTGTTAATTGATACATATTTGAAACTATCCAGGCTATTTAAAAGTGTTTGGAAATTCAAATGTTGAAGCCAAATCTTTAGACAGCATAACTACCTAAACTATAACTGTGATTTTTGCTATCTAATAATGCAAAACTATGCAACGTTTTAAAAATAAAAAAAGCAGGTTAAGTCAAAAATGGGTCACAGGAGATTAGTGTAAAATTACAACTTAAACATAAGGAAAAATTAATATAAAAAATGTAGTAAGTAAATAAATAATATACTGCATCGTTTAAATTTTGAAGTGTATACTCTGCTTCTACCATGAAATAGCCAACTGCTGACTACATCCTTTTCGTACCCTTCGATTACTGAATTTGCACCATGTGAATTCTTTTTATTGTGACTATATCAAAGGCTATGTCTCCTTTGCTGCTGTCATGTATAGACTTCAGGAAATTGAGGAAACTCATTGCTATGGTCAGAGCTGGTACCAGTGTTCAGCGCTGCCCTGTGATAATTTATAATTTTCACTTTCTTTGCTTATTACAAAAGTTACTTTTTGCCGGGAGCAGAAATCGAGCAATAAAGCTGTATTTGAAAATTGAAAAAAATTATCATTCTCGACTTAGAACATTTTCAAGTTAAATCATTATTTCGAACGAAATTGATGTGCTAGAAAATGTTTAACTATTTGATATTTTCACAAGGGTTTTGAGCTTTTAATTTATCCTTTTTAATCCTAATTAATTTTGTTGTGAGTACTTTTTAATCACATATCTCGTAGCATAATTTAAAAATCATGTACTTCTTTTTTGTTATTATCTTTCAAAATACTCCCGAAAGTGGAACGACGATTTCATAAACCTTCAATTTTAATCCTAGGTAGTGATAAAAACAAATACATTTTAGTTCCTGCCAAATACGGAGATATCTCATTTCGAGTTTTGAGTTCATGCCATTTAATAAAATTTTTCATGAATATCAGACTTTTTGGTAATCAGCCTTTTATTAGACTCTTATTCTCATCAGGCGTGAAGTGTATAATAGAATGTGAAAACAGAAATTCACGCTAAAATATAAATTTACCATTGATATCATCTCTGCATCTACCATTTTTTGCTAAAATGTACGCTATTTTAAATTTCCTAGATCTGTATCTTTTTCAGATATCGCATTTTTTTCTAAAAATGTCACATTTTTTGCAAAAAACTGCTTGTAATTAATCTTTAATAGTTGGCTGTAACTTCCGGATCTACTTTCACTACAATTCTTAGAATAGCAGTGAAATCTTCGAACTATCTTGTAATAATTTTTTCTTCCGTATTTGAATTATTAACTAGTTCTGAATACTGGTGGTAGCTGAAAATACTTTGATTTAACTCCGGTGATGTGCATGGTTCAGGTATTTCGTTTCCAGTGTCTATCCATTAATATTATCGCAATTGGCTTCAATCCAAATGAAATAATGAAATTATTATTATTTGATGTTTTCTTGCTTATATATAATTATTTGTATTTTCTGTTAACAAAACATATAAACAGAATATATTTTATTCTATTTATATGAAAATGATGTTTTATTTTTATAAGACAAATGCCAGCCCTTAAAAGTTTCGAAGTTCATTCTTGAATAAAGTCAGTTTCATTGTGAAAAAAAAATGTGTTAAAAATACTTTGTATAACTGCATATTTCCTATTTTAAAATAAAAATTAATATAATGGCGAACCGTTGAATTGCGTTTTTAAGAGAAACTAACTGCTTGTTGTAGTGCTGGCCTTGTAAATTCGCTTCCTCCAGCCCTGAATGTTGTTGTCACTGTAATGCTTCACAAATGTGGTTAATGTGCTTTCTTTTTTTAAGATAAACAGTTAAAATTTTAAGATAAATAGTTTAAATTAAAACATTAAGAATTTGTGTTATAGAGTCTCTAGGAAATATTTAATATGTTTCTTTCGATAATATTAATTATATTGCCTTGTTCTTTTTCACTACATTATGGAAATCCTCAAACTCACTAAACTTCTGAAGATCCTCGTATTTCATTCTGTGTCAAATTAAATGCATTTTGTATGAAAATAAAGAAACTCTTGCCTTTTAGAATTAAATGTATGCATTTATATATACGCTTATAAAATTATGTGTATTAAAGTGCAAGAAATCCTTTTGATTAAACTTTTTCTTGTTTTCTAAAATATATTTTCTTTACCAACACGTAGTTTTCTTATGTATAAATAACGCATAACAATATTCTCTGAATGCAAAATTATAGGCGATTACTATTTAATTAAAATAGAAGAAAGATTAATTATTAAATATAGAGTTTTCAGTAGGACATTTAGCTGTGATAATGGAATAGGGTTTCGGCTTAAATATGGTTCCTCTTTTTTAATTGCACTGGTATAAAATGGGTTATAGATTTTCTCAAACCGTAACGGCAAGTGGTAATTCAATTTATGTAATGACGTTAAGACTTTGTTTAACTAACAAAGAGTCTTCTTCGATAATCCACGATCCAAGCTATTTAATTAAAATGATATTATGAGGCGGCCAAAGCTTAAAGAACAAAATCTATATTAATTAACACTGAACAGAAAACAAATGAGAAAATCAACAACACTTTTCGAATGAAAGAAAGAAGCTCTTTTTGAAGAAATATGTATACTGAAAGAATTCTTAATGCAAATAGTTCAGCAACTAATTTTAAGAAGCTTAATAAACATGATTTATCACAAAAAGTTCGATTACGACAGACTTACAGAACCCGTTCTTTCATAAATAATGCATCTGAAAGAATACAAGATATTTTATGTTAAGTAAACTAAATTTGATATTAAAACCTTTAACTTTTGCTAAGTCTAATACAATACAAATTAAGTGATGGAGTTTATAAATAAAGCGTTTTGAATGTTTTAAGTTAGAGATTTTGGCAGCGTCGCCTGCAGCAGTTTATGTTTGATCACCCAGCTCTGCCAGTGAATATCCCGGCTTAAGTTATTTCGCTAACTGACATTAAAACGCGCCGTTAAAATATTTGAGCCAACTTGTAGATTATCTTTTGTAGTCTCTGATTATTTTACCACGCATTTGAATTTCAACTTATGTTATTCAAAGAATACTCGCAAGTGGAGAAGGTTATTTGTAAGCACAAATACTGCCTGATTTTTAATTTAAAGATTTAATAAAAAGGTGGCTTTAACTTTCTTAGGACTTATCATATTAATTAGATAGAGCGATAATTCGCTTATCAGTCTAGTAGAGTCTGAAAGGGCACTGATTTCAATTTCTTTACAAATAGAATTTTAAAAGCATTGTGGATGTATAGCAGTATTGTGAAAAATATACATAAATTTTATATTCTTTACACGAGTGGCTGCATGCGGTGGTTAATAACAATCATAACTGGTCAGACGTTGTATACTAAGAAAGGCAAGTTAAAATTCAGGAGCATTCAAGAGACGCAACTGTCGCAAATACATATTTATATCGTTTTAAAACAGTTTTGAACAAAAAGATGCTTTTGAAGTAAAAGGAAAAAGAATTCTCATTTTTTAATTAAAATAGTATTTTATCAACATAATAAAGATTGCTGTTCTTGCTTTGTTTTCAGGAAAGCATGCTCCTATCACATACAGATATTAAGCTTTAAAAGTATCGCTAATTAAAAAAAGAAAATCGGAAAGCTTTCAGACTTTATATTGCACTGAAAAGGGCGTTTTTTTAACGTTTTGTGTGTTACCTTTATTTATTAAATATCATATTCTTCTCACTTAAACCACATAAAATTCAATTCAACAGTAATAGCATAAAGTATCTAAAAACAGCATATCTTTAGAACCTCTGATAGACATTCTCTCTCCCTGGAGATAATTTTTTTTCCGTACGGTGTTGCCATTGCTCGTTTTGAAATAGTTGAGTTTGTTAATCAAAAATCCGTTAAAGGTTTACAAAGTTTTAAATAGATAATAAAACAAATTCGAAATTATGAATTTGGGCTTCCAGGTGTCCATGTTCTGTTGGAGGACTACGTAATTCAAAATTTGATGGCCCCAGGTACCGTTGTTTTTTCACTTTGCGAGAAACATTCATGCATTCATACAGATTCTTCATTATTTAGTTTTTTTAAATATAATATATGGAGATAATATTTAGTGGCGACAGTTTGAAAATTGAATCAAGGCATAAAATAAAATGACGCAAAATGCCATTTTAAGACTAATAACCATTTGCGTCTAACGACCCTTCGGGCTAAAAAAAAATAGAAATTCAAGTATTATCTTCTTGTTTCGAAAATGATTTTAGTAGGACGTACCCTGAAAATGAAAGAAAAATAGTGGCTTCTAAAATAATGTAAAACGTTTTTAGTACAAATAAAAAATATAGCACCAATTTGAAAAACAGTACTAGAGATTTTTTTCAACACTTAATCTCTACATGGATCACTGGAAAGAACCAGTCAAATAGGATAACTGCATTTATTTTAATATAAATTCAATGATTTTAATATAAATATTAACTTGCCTATGCTTTGAATAACAAAAATAATATTTCTATTTTTACGACAGAGTTAATGGAAATAAAAAATTTCAAAACTGGTCTTTTGTATCATTTAATTAGTATATTAAATTCAAACTAGATTACCAGATGCATTTTTGGCTTCTACACTGCTCAAAACAATTAAAGGATATTGTAAGTTTCATATAAAATAAAGATATAAGGGAATTTTTTTTGCCGAAAATGGAAGAAGAGAATCCCAAATGCAAATTTTTCTGATTTTTAAACTGTGGAGTATGCTAATTTTGACTTCGACGTCAAAAACGTCGCTTCAGTGGCAGCGAATGAAATTTGACTTTCAACTGAATGAAAGACAATGAAGACAAGGATGATCGGCATTCAGTGACTGCTTTGTTTCGATGAGTACGATGTCTCAGCGAAGTCATTTAACCGATTCAGAAGCTTGGAGAGTTGTTGGTAGGTTAGAAGGGGGCCAAACTCAAGCCGAAGTAGCGCAAACCATTGGAGTGTCACAAAGTGTGATTTCCAGGATCTGGAACCGTTTTTTGGAAACTGGAAGTGTAGGCCGAAGACCAGGGCAAGGTCGTAGACGGGCAACAACGCCCAATGAAGATCGTTATTTAGTGTTAACGGCTCGAAGACACCGAAATATGAATGCTACTCTTCTCCAACAACACCTTCGCTCGGCTACTGGTAGGACGGTTTCAACTCAGACTGTCCGAAACCGGCTCCATGGTGTAGGTCTGTATGCTCGCCGACCGATGGTATGTGTTAGACTAACATCAAGGCATCGTCGCGACCGCAGGGAGTGGGCAACAGAGCATGTGAACTGGAGGAGAAATGAATGGAGCAATGTTCTTTTTTCTGACGAGTCCCGTTTTTCTGTTCATCCTGATAATAGGCGTATTTTCGTCTGGAGGGACCGCGGCAGTAGGAATAATCCTGCGTTCGTGCACGAAAGTGTCAGATTTGGCGGTGGGGGAGTGTTGGTGTATGGTGGCATCTCCATTGACGGGCGCACAGACCTCTACATCATTCGAGATGGACCTCTGACTGGTCGCCGATATAGGGATGAGATCCTCAGACCTATTGTAGTCCCTTACGCTGCAGCAATCGGAGATGACTTCATTTTAATGGACGATAACTGCAGGCCACATCGTGCTAACCTGGTGGAGGATTTCCTTTTCGAGGAAGGAATCGTACGAATGGAATAGCCAGCGTGTTCTCCAGGCATGAATCCAATAGAGCACGTTTGGGACGCTCTAGGAAGACGAGTTGCTAGCCGCCAACCACCCCCACAAACTCTCCAAGAACTGGAAAGAGCTCTTCTGGAAGAGTGGGACAGAATACCCCAACTCGTGATTAATAGCCTTATTGACTTCATGCCTCAAAGGTGTTCAACGTTGCTGGCCGTTCGTGGAAACCATACTCCCTACTGAAAATGATTTCCTTTGAAGAAAACACCTTTTCTTATTCTTTTTTCTCATATGCACAAATTGTGTTTTTTTCCTTTTGTACACAAATGCGCAATAAAATGCATTTTTTTCTTCCAAACATGTGTAATTTATTCTCATATAGCCTACTACGTCTGTCGACCATGCATCAATCAGCTAAAAAGTTTCCCAGCCACAAAATCCACCTAAAACCGCAATATCCTTTAATTGTTTTGAGCAGTATATATTGCGTATTACAAACAAACATACGTATTCGTAGAGTTGTTCAAGTAAGATCTGTGCCACATCTTCAATGAAGCATTTGGGTAATATATTTGGCATTTTTGCTATCCGAATAGCCATCGCGGTTTGTAAAAGTAAAACCGCCTTGGTAATAAATTGAAAAAGCGGATTCATTTGCCTTTTGTATTTTACACTCACGTTTGTGAAAATTGCAACACCAAGAAGGAATCGTCATAATTGAATGCAATTTAATACACAGTTGAGTGGTAGTGGTACAAATAAATGATTAAATAAATACAAATAAATGATTCAAAGCAAACAAACAAGAACAAGAGATCAGAATCAGTATTTTGTGTGGCCACCACGCGCCGCAATAAGTGCTGCTACACGACGTGGCATGGAGTCAAACAAAGTTTGAATGTCTGACTGAGGAAGAGCATTCCATATCGTTTGTACGCGTACCCAAAGTTCGTCTGCAGACGCAACAGGACGAGGATCACGAGCAAGACGCCGACCAATGACATCCCACACATGTTCAATTGGCGACATATCCGGGGAACACGCAGGCCAAGGAAGAAGCTGTACCTGCTGCGCTGCAAAGAAGGATTTAACAATCCGAGCAGTATGAGGGCGGGCATTGTCCTGTTGAAATACAGCGCCTGGCAAGCTTTGAAGGAAGGGAACAGCTTCGGGCTGTAGAACTTCACGGATATACCGGTTGCTGTTCAGATTGCCCACAATTCGTAGCAATTGAGATCGTCTATGATATGCTATGGCGCCCCAGACCATAACTCCGGGTGTTCGTCCACTGTGGCGTTCGATAATGCACTCCGGAAGGTGGCGTTCACCGGCATAGCGTCTGACACGAATGCGGCCATCATGGTACCACAAATTAAAGCGGGATTCGTCAGAAAACACGACATGCTGCCAATCAGCACGCCAGTCTCTATGCTGATTGGCCCATTGTAGCCGCAGGCGGCGATGGTCGTGCGTTAGGGGGATCCTGTATAAAGGAGTCCGTGCGCGCAGTCCACACTGCAGCAGACGTCTACGAATTGATGAAGCACACAATGAAACACCTGTAGCTATTGACCACAGTGCTGCCAATTGTCTAGAGGAAGCTGTACGGTCCGTCCGCGCCATGCGGACCAGGTGTCTATCATCGCGAGCTGACGTCACATTTCGGGGTCCACTCCCGGATTTCCGAGTTGTCCGACACTCGTCCGTCCACTGCTTCCAAACGCGCATCACTGTGCTGCTGTTACGCTGCACACGAGAGGCTACTGCACGATACGACAATCCAGCTTCACGAAGGCCGATGATTCTCCCTCGTTCAAACTCTGTAAGTTGTTCAAATCTCGCTCTCTTTCGTCGACGAGGCATAAGTACAGATTGAGTTAACGTTTACCACTAGCAGATAACCACCGATAACCATACACGCCTCGCTACAGCCGTCTATTTATTCGGATCCATCAGCCGTTCAGAGGGCGCTGCTCAGCATACGCATGCGCTACGGATTTGCAATTCTAATCATTTGCATATCATGCGCTACTTTGCATTTCCTGAAAATTTCAGCTCACTCGCGTAAGTCCTTCATGGTGTTGCAATTTTCACAAACGTGAGTGTACTTCACGATTAGTTCAGAGTTCGCCTGTTTAAAATCATAATACACACGCCATAATCAAAATTTTTATTACTGACTTGTGACAAATATTGTATCTTAGCAATATACAGCCAAAAAGACATATGTCGTTAGCTGGCCGTAGTTTTGCCTTGCCAGTTGTATAGCATATTTCGCATACAACATTTTGCTGTAGAATATTTTTGCCTCTTAGAATGAGCATATTCTGAAGAATTTCAGCTTAAAATGAAATATAGGTATTAAAATAAGAAAATTATTAATTATGCCTGTTACACTCTCCTTTCTAGTATTTTCTTCCTTTTTTTCACGAAGGCATCTTCGTGGTGTAATTGGAAGTATACTCGATGTGTATTCGAGAGTTCCAGATTTCGAATCTCGGCTTAGCCGCACATTTTGCCCATTTTTCACGTGTTTAGTATAAAAGAACCTAATAACTCTACAAATTTAATCCAAACTAAAAGGTGGTGGACGACAATTCGTCACAACACTAAAATTTGGCAAGTAGGTCCCCTCATCCCCAATTTTCATCTCTTCAACCGAGAAACTTAATAACTCTACAAACTAAGTCTTAACTAAAAGGTGGTGGGCGATAACTTGCTACAACACCAGAATTTACTGATTGGGTCCCTTCGTCCCCAGCCACCCTTTAATAGAGGGAGTATATAAGGTATTTTCTTCATCCTTTTAGGATGCCTTCGTTGTGTAATTGGAAGCATACTCGACGCATATCAGAGAGATCCGGAGTTCGAGCCCTGGCGAGGACACTACACATGCTTCCCCACCACCTGCTCCAAAATCCCTAATGAATCTGTACACTAGTGGGAGTAAGAGAATAAGTCTGATTTACTGCAACAGAATCACTGCAAACAGGATCAAAAAGAATTTGAATGCAAATGTCACTAGAAGTGAGAGAACAGAAACCACATAGCATGTAAGTAGGAGTATTTGTTTTGCAATTAAAGCAATCTGCACTGTTTCGAACTTTTTGTTTTCATTCATTTTATTAGTGAAAGCATAACACAACATTAAAAATTATAACTGTGAAAGAAATAAAATATGTAATTACCCTAAATGTATGACACTAAGCGAGAAAAATGTTTTCGTTATTGGGATTAGTTTTGTATGCTATTTGTCTTTTCTTGTTTTTTTCATTAACTAAAATGGTGACTAATAGAGAAAATTATTACATAATATAAATCAATTATGTATTTCTAAAGGCCACGTCCTTTAGTTGGGCAAATTACCTTTCATTTCAAATTGGAAGAGAAAGATGCTTATGTAAAATTTGAAACTAGGCAAAAAAGCAACATTATTGTTAGCTTATTTTTCAGTGAAACTTTATTGATTTCGAGGGAGTTTAGACAAAAGTTACTCTTTCTCAGGAGCAAAAAATATCAGAAGCAGAATTCGTTTTGTGCCAAAATACTTTTAATTTATTCATCTGATTAATTAAAAACTTAAATGAACGATGTAGTTGAATCAGTTGAAGAAAAGTAATGCATTTGTTAGATTTGTTTGAAATTAAACTAGAAACAAATGAAGCAAAAAAACATTCCATTGAACTCAAAACTGTAACGAAATAAAAAGATCACGTTGCGAACTACAGTCTTTATTCTGTCATTTTTAAAGATGATTGGTATGTTTTGAGAAGAGTTTTGCGAACTAAAATGTTCTAAAATAATATTCAGTTTTTATTTTGAAAAGCGAATGGAATACAAAATACAAGTATGAAACCTAGATGTGAGAAATTTACACGATTCCTTACAATTTTAATTATTTTATTAAACACACGAAAACATATCAGCGGAGAATATTCAGCGCTTAGGTTTATGGTGTATACTACTTAAATATCACTTGTGATGAAATTTATTATTGACTGTAGGTATGTAAGGTTTATCCTAATTTTATTAACAGTTATTTTAAGTTATGCACCTTTTCTATCCATTCTAATTTCAGCTTACAATTTCCTACCAGAATATAACTTCAGGAACGCAGTGAATGCAAATGAGTAAGAGTACTATTTAAGTCGACGTTTCGCCGACTTAAAGAGAGAGAGAGTCTGATTCCCTGACTAGCGCGCGTTTGCCTTTTAGCTACGTTCTCTCTGAGCTACTACTCTTGGTCATACTTTAAGCCCTCGCTTGACTTCGCCGATTTAATTAATACTTAGGGGCCAACTACTTAAAAACCTGATAGCTTCGGCTATATCTTTCAGATATCTTTAGTTAAGCTTAGTTTAGTTTAAATTCATAATCATTTAAGTTCAAGCAGAAGTGGAGGCTTTGTGTATACTCCGAGTTAGGAGTTGATTGTAATTATTCTGCAAAATAAAGAGTAGTTAACCCTTCTTAAGTCTTACGTGTTCCTTTACACACTTAAGAGATTATTCGCTTGTTTGTGGGGTTCTAGGATTGAACATTGGAATTAAATAAGTAAAACCCCACAACTGTTAAGATTATAGTTCTTAAGTTATAATATCTGATTTCTTTCAGATATATTGTGTATTTATATTTTTCAAACCTTTCTTTTGCATTTTTAAAGCACAGGGTGAAGAAGAAGAAGTACATTTTGGAAAAAATTATCATTTTTTTTAATTAAGAATATTCGTTTTTGATGACTTTTCCACAAGATTTTCCTTCAGTTGTTCTTATTTGTTTGAGAATATAATTAATTGATTGCACTCGCAGTCTGTAAAAATTGCAATCCCCAAAAAGTTTTTGACTTCATTTTAGAGTTATAACTAATTAGATCATACTAATTAGATATTTAAATCTTCAAGAGAAAACTGCTACAAAAGAGAGTGTGAATAGTAGAGAGTATACGACATAAAATTTATATAGTGGTTAGTATACGTTTGAGATACATTATTTTGCTGCGAAAGGCATTTTCTTATTTTATATAACTTTTCATCAAAGCGTTGTTCACTTAGCTAGCTCGGACCACAGATAACGTTATTAAGACACCATTAATCAATTTTTGCGGGTGATAGCCATTTGTGCTTGGTAGAAACAGGCACAATATTAGACAAAAGGGCACGTGGGCAAACACCCCATTTAAATAAGCATGACGGATTATACGAAGCGGGGACACCCGTCACGAAGTTTTCCAATGCGAAGGGATATCTCACTCTTCGTCCCCTTCTCAATATAACACCGATACCCCTAAAGGATTAAGGGAAACCTGTCATGTCGCCTTTTAAATCGGCAGTGTCCCTTTATAGAGCTTTCAATATTGCATGGTAATGGGCGTTCAGAGATTGGAATCGGTTTATGTACATCGTTGCTGCTCCCGAAGGGACAAGCTGTATATTAGGCTCGGATTAAGTAGTGACAAAGAACTCATAAAAAGAATCATCGAATATGCAAAAAATAATATCGGTTGACCGTATTTATATTGACTTCTTTTTGCAGCAGGATAGGAAATTTTCTTTTTATGAATGACTTTTGATTCTAAAGCAAATCGTTTTCATACACTTTACTCAACTAACAGTTATGGCTTCTTTCAACACTATATTAAGAAGCTGATATTCTTCATCGTAGTATAAGGATCTAACAAATATTTTGCATTTTCTGTATTCATTAGTTTGAGTTCTGCTATTACTGAGCTTAAAAATTATGAGCTGAGAGAGAATTCCCTCTTGTTTCTTTTAAAACATTTCAAATGTTAGGTACTCTTCAAGGAAAAAGCAAAATAATAAATTCTAATTCTTTGATGATATTCATGTACTAAAATCAATGTAATACTCCTATGTTATACTACGACTTAAAAAGTTACCTCATTTAAAACAATTTCGAATTTTGACATGTGCAAAAGAAGATCCTCTACTTTTAAAGTTCTTGTTACAGACTTTAATGAGGAAGTATATTTTTTTACTTGATGGAATAGATAATTTAATAACCAAAAAGTATTATAGTTACCTGTTCAATAGAAGAAAGCCTTCTTGGAGGATTTCCCAAGTAAGACAAACTGGTTCACATTTCCCTTACACATGGAGAAAATCAAAAACGCCTACGCAACTACCTTGCTGACCGAGATATGAACCCCTACTAAATGATTTTATATACTCGGCCAATAGTGAGCCTTTCCTTCTACTGAAATAAGTACTTAAATGGGAGAAAGATGTCCGATTGAAGAAATAATGCTTACACCAATTAACCAAAGTATGGATGATTTTATTCGGTATTTGAAAAATGCGCATATTTTCTGTAAAATGACTACTGTAAAAAAGACTAAACAGTTTATCTTTCTTCACATTTATTAGTCTAATAAATCGGATGCTTTGAAAATTTTATTTTATTTTGCAAAAGTATGAAACATTAGCTATGCCTAAACCCTGTAATTTATAGAAGAGTTTCTGAAATTGAATCATCAGATTTTGGAACAACATCCTGAGGACTAAAATAAGGGGAGAAAATGCCTTATAAATACACGGCAAAAAATGCAAAGTTCACGCAAAATGAGAAAGGCAAGACTAATACATTTGCTGCATTACAAACCATTAACAGAATTCAGTGAAATGAATGGCAAGAAAATAGAAGAATATAAAAGCACAGACATTACACTAAGCTGTCGAAAAGCAAGTCACAGCAAACGACAGAAGAGATGCAGCGTCGTACAACAGGTCGGCGCCCTCGTTTATAGAGCACATGGGTCTTCAGATAATGTATAACTGTTCTGTAGGATTTCGTTTTGTATAGCAAAAGAATGAACATAAATTCCAAGGTTTAGATGTTTCTATTAAAAAAAGGCACTAATATGATTTATATCAGGCAATTAAGTCAGGGTACGGGATAAGTGCTTTGACAAGAATACAGTTTGCAATATCACAAGTTACATTAGTTCTCAAAAGCAAAAGAACTGGGTGGCGTTGGGGTGTTGATGCTTGGTGACACTGGTGATATCATCGATGTTGCTGCCATGCTTGATATCGACTCGAGATAGCAGGGTGGTATCTGCCTGACAATCATATTAAGTTGCGGTTACTAAGGATATTACCTCACTAAAATGGGCTTTTTCTACAAACAGCACTTCAGTGACAAATATACCCAGTTTCCCACACAATCATTACATAAATATCATCTGTACCGGGTTATTAGCGACGTATGGGCTGCAAGCTGAGAACATATTTTGGCTCTTTTTTCAATCATCCTGTTTCATACCCTTGCTACGTAAGTCCATCTAATTTTGTTATGCCTAATTTAACTGCAATATCTTATACGCAAATATTTCTGAAGTGATATCCTACGCCTAGCCATTACTGAGGAAACGAAAGATGACCGGCCACAGTTGTGGAGATAGTTAAACTGATACGGTCATTAAGGTTTCATATGATGAGATGTGTCCGTTTTTATTTATTTTATTATTTGAATCCCATTTTTCTGTATATTCTGTCCATGCACTCAGTGAAAAAAATTCTTGCCAGTTTTCCAATATTTCTGATAGTGTATCTGACGACCTGTCAGTGAGTGAAGAAAGGCCGATGCTAATAAATTTATTATGACTCAGTTTGAGGACTTGCAGTTTTTCTACACACAATGTGGAAATAATTTTACAGTGCCTGTATGTACGGATTTCTATTGTAAAGTCTAATTTTAGTTAGACTGATTACCTTCTTTATTAACCATATTTCCATACAACACGGCCCACTTTTCTAAACTTTTACCCATTTTCCTTAGCGCTTTTAACAACTACGCCTTGCGTTCACGTACATTGTTTTGCAATCAGAAGGAAAATTTGATAAGATTTAATTTTTGATTTTTTAAAATTTAAATAAAAAGCCCATACTTTGTTTAATTTAGATGGAAGATTACAAAGAATACAAACAAAGAAGATTACGAACAAAAAAGTAAAAACTAAATGGAATTAAGTAGAGAAAACTTGCAAATACACGAGTGTTTATTTTTAATAGAGTTTTTGTCAAATGAAGCTAAATATGATTTATGACCTGGAAATAATTTCTACACCGACCTGGAAATAATAACGTTAGATTCTTCGGAAACTAAAAATTGCATTAGATGCGCAAAATTTAAGAATAATGAATTGGTGCTTCACAGAGACGTCAGTGAAGCAGCTTTGTATCCTATATATTCTTTAGCAAAAAGATGCAATAAGAATATGACATTTTATTGATGAAACAGAGATTAAAATTTACCTTATATTATTCTTTTGATTTCAAATAAGCGTTAAAAACAATTTATTTTTGAGGATGTCTTCGACTTCAGAAATTTAGAGCTATCTATTTTCAGATACCAGATAATTTCTTATGATACAGGAAATATTTAGTTTATTTAAATAATAAGAAGTTATAGTGGAAGATATTAATAGATCATCAATACCAACTTAAGAAATAAGCCTGAAAAGGCAATAAGGAATTATAGAATAAATAAAAAATGCCGAGGTTTATGCAAATATGATTATTAGAAGAGGAAGAAAGGGAGAAAAGAGAAAATCTTATAAAAGTTAGCTTTAGAAATAGTAAACATTTGCACTCCAACAATTCTAACTCCAATTTTAAAGAAATTTTTATTATTTAAAGCTGAAGAAAACAAACATAGTAATACTGCAGTTAACTATATCTTTCCGACGAGCCAATATTAAATTTCACGATTTCGAACTCGTGCAGTCTCGATAGTTTTAAAACATATGTTGAAACACTAATGTTGAAATTAAAAGAACTTCCAAAGACTTCAATGTAATATGATATTATCAGCTATAATTAATTGCCCCAAACATGAATGAATTTGACTCTTTTGAAAACTTGTCAGATCACAGTCTGTACGTAAAAAAATACTTCGTAGAATCTCTCTAAAGAGCTTTGTTGGGACCTAGAAATGCAGCGAATTGCAATATCTAATGCATAGCTCTGCTGATATACTGCAATAACAGGAGATGAGCGATGGGAAGTAAATATTTATGAACCAGTCAGATCAATATGGAACTTCACATTTATTGAATCAAAGGACATTAAAACATTTACGGAAAGAAAATAGTAGATCTAAAAGAGCTTCAAATAATAAAAATATAGAAAAACTTAAAATACCCTGGCCTAAATCTTATTCTGAAAATAAGTTATTATTAGAAACATGCAACTAATGCCAAAATGATTAGAACACCAAATAAAGAGGATATGCATTTAATTAAATTCCAATAATCGAACTTAAATCTAAGATGTCAGCATGTATAGTTTATAAGTTTATGGCAGAGTATTCCTTCCCAGAATTATTTTACAAACAACGCATTGTTAAAAGCAAGCACTAGGTCTAGGAAGTAATCACTAAAAATTGTATGTAGGTTTGTTCGTTAGTAAAAAAGTAAAATAAAATTTCCATTTAATAAGATTCAGGATCATCAAAATATGTAATTAAAAGAGGCCATTTTTTTCAAAAAAATAGACAAAGTTATGGACTAATTATCCACATTCCAAAAGATATTTCTCAACAAGCATAAAAGAAGGTATATTATGCGGATTACTTATCAGGTGTTTTTCTCCTTCCTCTCAGCATGCCTCCATGGTGTACTTGAAAGCGCCCTTGACGGATATTCGAGTCCCATCGAGAGTAATGCCCATTTTTCATATTTCTAACCCCCCCCCCCCAAAAAACACCTAATGACTCTCCAAGTAGTGCCCGAACTAAGTGATGGACGATAGTTCGTCACCACGAGGATTTGGCGAATGGGTCGCCTCATCCCCAGTCACCCTTTAAAGGGGAATGTAGATATTTTCCTTTTTCTCTCCGCATGCCTTCGCAGTGTAATTGGAAGCATAATCGATGCGTCTTCGAGAGGTCCAGGGTTCGAGTTCCGGCGAGGGCACTGAACGTTTTTCATGTCTCCAGCATAAAAAAGAAACTTAATAACGCTACACTGATGATTTGCTTATGCTACATACTATTATTTATATTACATAATACATATTAAAGATTTTAATAGACGTTCCTAAAACTGACCTCTCGATATTATTTGAACATTAACTTTTGTATTAATTTAGAGGCAACAAAAATCAGCGTTATATTTGCAAATTTTCACAGAGCTAGTTTCGATATTTTTACCGAACCATCATCCTCAGCTGCCAAATTGCATATGAACGAGATAAGATATAGTGAAAAGATAAGATAAGAATGGTTGGACAGGAGTTAAGCTACTGCCGCCATCTATTGATGAAACAAGAAAACTAAAACATAATTTTCTTAAAGAAAGGTAAGATGAAGGTAAAGATGGATTGGAATTAGGGTCGTTAACTAGAACAGAAAGAATTTTTTGAATGTGAAACGCCTTTAGAAAATCTTCGTCACCAACGAAAATTTTTTTTGAATAATTGTAGCTGCAGAGAAATGGAAATTGGGACTTTTGGACCAACATTATTGGGTAACAGAAGACTTCTATGTTTCCTTTTTCCTAGCATATGCTTCATGTTCTTTAACGCGAAATTTTAAGGCTCTCTTAGTTTGGCCAATGTAAACCACACTGGCAAAGAATCATGTAAATATCCCAGAAATTCATATGCGGAATGGAGTCTTTAAGTATGGAACTCAGAATTTTCTTGATAGGAGAAAAAAAAATCCGACCCTAGAAATTTACTTTTTCTTTTCTTTTCATGATTTCTTCTCATGTAAAAGCATTATTCACCAATGTTCCAGTGGAGGGTGCATTAAGATGTCTAGAAACCAGACTTCGTGAATTTTATTTCTCCTGCATCCAAATGGACTATTATCCTCGAAAACCAATTTAGCATTGATTCATTTTAAATGTCATTCACTGTAAATGAATTGTTTCACCTTTTATTCGGGTCAAAATATAAGATATTTATCTTTCAAACTTGCCTGTTACTGATTAACATATTAAGCTCATTTACAATCAACAGAAGGATATTATTTTTTTATTTTTTAATCTGATTGATTTGAATAAAACATTTAATTCAAGATATGTCTAATTAAAAACATTAAATATTTTTATAGAATTACATTATATGTTATTTTGCTCTACAAATATACATAAGATATATAACTTTCCAATGTTAGTCTAAATGTATATTCATCTAGCATCCTGGGAAATGTTCCGCTATTCCATTTGGGCTTCTGTATCGAGGATCTCTACTGATAAGCCATATTAAAATATAAAAAATTCCTTTTGGGTAGTTGTAAAAATTCGAGTTTTCCACATTTTTTAATTTTTGTTAATATATTTTTAATTTATATTAATTTATTCGAAATATTTTCTTTAATCTTACATTTCGTGAAATAATAAAGATTGGGTAGGAATGGATGCGAGGTTATATCTGTTAACCTATAGTTTAAATGTCGCTAGCAGTCATCTGCATGCTATAACTACCGACAGATGAAGAAGGAAATACGTGAAACTTGTTGACTTCAGTTAGATCATAAGTCCAAGACATCCTGTAGTTGATTTCAGAGAGATAAAATCTAAGAAAAATATTATTATTACAGTTTACAATATCAGTTTGATTCCAGGTGCCTGAACGTTTCAACAATCACTTAAATTTAGACAAAAAAGACGTATAAGAATGAAAATAAGTAATAATATTCTAGATTATAGTATTGCTGGGAACAAAACTGCT
Source organism: Stegodyphus mimosarum (assembly GCA_000611955.2). NCBI lineage: Eukaryota > Metazoa > Arthropoda > Arachnida > Araneae > Eresidae > Stegodyphus > Stegodyphus mimosarum. Next base: position 211,138 of record KK121583.1, on the reverse strand, counting down.
GGTCGATATTATAACAACTATCCGAATATGAAGCAAATGAGGAAAATGTTAAATTGGAATTGCAAAAGTGAAACAATAAATGAGAAATGTAAAACGTTTTGATAACAGAAATTTTCTATGCGCTGTTTCTCTGGGGCGCACGAAGCAATTCATAACAAACAATGAGTACACGACTCGTAACTCACTGTTCATAACAAACAATGAGTACACAACTCATAACTCATTGTTGATAACAAACAATGAGTTACGAGTCTACATGAGTCTTATGTGCTGTAGAGTCATTAGGATATATTTGGAAGCAGAAGAGATGAGAAAAATGAGCAATGCCCTCGCCGGGACTCGAACCACGGACCTTTCGAATACGCGTCGAGTGTGCTTGACCATTACACCACGAAGGCATGCTAAAAAGGCGGGAGAAATACCTCATAGTGCATCTAAGAAATCTAAGGAATGTGACTACTAAAATTTCATTGTTTATTGTTCGATATTCTTCACCAATGAGATAGTGCGGGGTAGGCAGGTTATATCATCAAAAGAATTTCTCTTCTCTTATTTATTGCTTCTGTACCTTATGATTTAGTGTTTTCCTCATCTGTTTCATACTTATATGGTTGTGATTATGTCGATCCGCAGATTTTGTTTCCAGTGACACTGTAATCTGAAGCAGTATTATTAATTCACATTCTTATATATATTTATGTTCTGCATTTTATTTCAAGGTTATTGATTATAGCCTATTTTATTTTCTTAAAATTATCCTTTCACTTATATTTTTGTTATGTATATGTATATGTTACCGTGAAAGACCGAGATTGGAGAATGTCGACTTTCACCGGAGAATGTCAACATTCACCAAATACGTTGGTGAAAGATCGAATATTGCATTACATTCTTGTACATTCGGACACTCACCGGAGTGTGTCGACAATCACAGATATGCTCTGGTGTAGGTTGAAAAGAGAGAAGTAGACAGAGAGGCGACTGGCTGTTTCCCGTCAAATCCTTTGTTCTGGTGGAAGTGAGTCAGCTTTGTCAGCCTTATACAAAATTTGATGGTGTAGGCAACGTTTCCTTAATTTTTTTCCTATACCCTAATTTATACTGAATGGATACTGCAGTGAATCGTGATCTTTTTCTTAAAAAGTTAAATGCATTAATTGTGGGTAAAGGAGAAGACAATTGTTTTTATTTTTCTCAAGAAAAGTACTCTAAAATACTTTCGGAAGTGGTTTCTGCTAAGTGCAACACGCCTTTGGATTACGGACGATTAAAACGCTTTGACGCTTTAAAAATTAATGATGAAGAGAAGTTAATTATACCATTAAAACCAGGAGAAACGAATATACAGTATTATGTTACCAATGAGGAATTGTTCAGTATACTACGTAAAACTCACACCAGAATAGGCCACGGAGGAAGAACACGTATGCTTAAAGAAACGCGAATTAAATACAAAAATATTACATATGAAGTTGAAATGTTGTATTTAAATTTATGCAAACAGTGTCAAATGAAACACAGTGCACCTGAGAAAGGTATTATTGTGAAACTAATGATCCGTTCTGAGTTAAACTCAAGATGTCAAGTTGATCTGATAGATTTGCAGTCAAACAGAGATGAAGAATATAAGTTCATAATGGTGTATCAAGATCATTTAACTAAGTTTGTCCAGCTACGACCTTTGAAAACTAAGAGAGCTGAAGAAGTAGCGTATCACGTTCTTGCAATATTTTTAACATTTGGTGCTCCAGCAATATTGCAATCAGATAATGGTAGAGAATTCAGTAATCAAGTCACATCCGAAATATGCGCTATGTGGAAAAATGTTAAGATAGTTCATGGAAAGCCTCGTCACAGTCAAGCGCAAGACTCAGTTGAAAGGGCCAATCAGGATATACAGAATATGCTAACTGCATGGATGAACGATAAAGATACAAATAAATGGATAGAAGGTTTACTCTTTGTTCAATTTTCCAAGAACACTACATACCACGAAGGAATACGACAAAGTCCTTATGAAGTCATGTTTGGCGCTAAAGCAAAAAGAGGCATAGCATCGTCTTTTTTGCCTCTAGAACAAATCGTAAATATCGAAACCGAAGAACAACTCGAAGAAATTGCCAATTCTTTTGAGACCGAAGAACAGCTTGAAGAAACTGGTAATACTTCCGAAAACCATATTCCAAAGAAAAATATTGAAGAGGACTTTGCAATCTACCACGTCTTCACATCAAGTTCTGACTAAAAAACACGAGTTAATTTCTATAAGTAGAGCGACTGCGAAACAGAATTTTCAACTGCAAGCAATAAAAATGTTACGAATCTCACAAAAACAATTTCCTCCTGCTCAAATTGGTGATACTGTACGAATACAAGTTCCTGATATCGACCGTGGTCGAACAGATTCGTACAGATAACCGAAATGTGTTAGCGGTTGGAAAAGAAGACTACGACTTCTATAAACTTGCAAACGAAAATGGTACCCTCAAGTAGCTTTACACACGTAATGAGTTTGTAATTTGTAAAGAAAAGTTACTTTCCATAGATGAGATTTATTTTCAAGAAATGTCGCTGCGAGAAGCAGTTACAGTTAATTCGAAAAGTGGTGGGCAAGGCTATACACACTGTCATTGCAAAAGGAAGTGTTCCACAAATAAATGCAGTTGTAAAAGCAAGGGCCTCTTGTGCAATTCAAACTGTCATAATAGTTTAAGTTGTTGCAATAAATAAGATTTGAATCACATAATTTAGTAAGTTTTTTATTACTATTATTTTATTTTCTAATTTAGAACGTAATGTATAATTAAGTAAGTTTTTAACTTCTATTATTTTCCTTTTTCATTTTGAATGTACTGTGTGTTGTAAGTTCTTATGTTCTTATTTTAAGTCTCGAGTGCGTTTTTTCGCAACTGAATTACGGAGAAGAAAATATTCTTATGTATTCAACATTCACCATTAGTACATGGTGAATGTCGACATTTACCGGTGTAAGTCAGAAATAAGAGTATTTGGAAAATATTTCGGACATACACCAAACGACTATGCGAATGTTGACATTCACTGGTGAAAGTCGACATTCTCCAGATTTCGGTGTTTCACCGTAACGTATATATATTACTAAAGATAAACGTTAATTGTGATTTTTAATTTACAAGAAATGGATTTCTATTTTCCATGGAACATTAATATCGTTTATTTTTACTTTCAGTTGGATAGATCATGAAGAAGTAAGTGAAGGAATGCATCATTTATCTTTTTAATCGGCAAAATAAGTCTCCAAGTTCCCAACAATGCGGATTCATTGCAAACATTTCTCAAAGCCATCTCACTTCCGTCAAGAATGAGGCAACACTCCTGTGAGAGAAGCGGGGCGCGTGTAGTTCTCCCTCAGCGGGCGATCTCAATGGAGACCAGGTCTGCGGGGCGCGTGCCAATAACCCGCGCCTCTTCCAGGGCATTTATCATGCGCTCCTGTCACATCGAATCAAGGCTTAATATTTTGGGTCCCCGGCCGGAATAATTGCTCCTCCCTCTTTCCCCTTCGCAACGTCGTTCTCCCTGAGGAACTCTCTCTCGAGTTTATTTTCTCGAATGCCATCTTCAAGAGCCATGATTAAAACAGAGAACTGCTTCTTCGGATAGAATGCCCAGGAGCGATTCGTTTTCATTGATTTGTGATCATGATGCGAATTTACCTTCACCTGCATAGAGTTCTTAACCAGCATTTCATAGAAAAAAATTGAAGGAAAAATGTTTTTGAAATTAGACACTGTTTTATGCTGTTTGTCCATATGAACATTAGAAATTTCTCAAGAAACTTTTCCCTCTTACTACAGTTTGCACACAGCTTACAAGTTAACAAAATTCTGAGAACAACGAATAACTCCTTTAAACAGAATGCCTGAGCTTTACAATCGTATTAACTATTAACACGCACTAAATGACTATCTGGGTAAAATGCTTCTAAAACAATGTTCTAGAATGATTAAATACATATACAAAGAATAAAGTTTTGTGTTATTTATATAGTTTCGAAACATTTTACCCTCCTAATTTCTTTACGTTTTGGTAGTGCAATCTGAAAGTTATAAAAATGATGCCATATAGTCAAAGCTAGGAATTAACTTATTGTAGTAGGTTACTTTGAGTTCAAAGACAGTAATTCTTTAAAGTGAAAAGACATCAGCTCTTTTCTTAGTGATGTAGTAAGAGCATGTGAAGAGTAACTGCAGCCAAACGAATAGTTCGCATTACCATTCAAGTTGCACAACCTGATTTGGTCCTTATAGAGATTCTCAGTGTTTTTAATTATGTCTTTTGAAGAGATGAACAGATGCACATACTTTAAGTTTGTTCTTTATTGACTGTAGATATCGCTAAGTTAATACATACCGACATTTTTCAAAGAGTACATCACACAGCGGATGATCTTGGTCAAAACATTTTAGCAGTTTATCAAATCTTATGTTCTTGCGAACTGTATTCCTTTAATCTAGGAGAATAAAGATTGTTTATAATCCCGATCAAATGAATTTCGAAGCGAAATAAAAAGGAATAATTTAAGAATTTCATTACCTTGCCCCTTGCAAAGAATTAATTCGATTCTCTTTCATGCTCCAAACTTACACAGGTTTAGAAAATAATAGAACAAATGTTTGCCAATGGGATAAAGAACCAAAGAAATGTTTCAAAAGAAAAATTCCTTCCACTGAAAATTTATAAATCTCTAAAGATTGACTTTTTCCAATTATTGTTGAAATAATCAATGGAAGATCTAAAGTATAAATTTCTTAGACCCATCAGCACCTATAGACGGCTCATAATGCTATACCTATCTCCTTCAACATTTAAGTTAGATACCAAATGTACAACTGCTCAAATAAAAGCTGAAATAGGCTGCTATTTTAAGAATATTTCCTTTATTAAGAACTTCTAAATTACATCTAAATGGTCAATACTAGGTCTACTACAAAGTTGTTTCAGAGTACATTCGAAGCGGCTTTTAGACATTCTTTATCCTGATAACATTAATTATAAATTAAAACAGAACCAAAATGATTTTCTCTTTTGCATTCATTTCCTTTCACAGTTCCATTTGTCAAATGTGCAGATTCTTAAAATGCCAGCTCTTCGTTATGTCCGTAGGAAGCCAAATTTTTTCCATCACAAAAGATTTGTGGCTTATGCGTGCAGCTGCTCTTCGGGCTGCAATAGGATGTGCCGGTTTCTTTTTAATGGTATCTGCAACAACTTCAGACATGTTAGAAGATGTATGAATGTATTTAATAATCTGCAACCTTAGATATATATGGGAAAAAGTTCCAGGTTTTAGTGTCGTTCAAAGAGTTTTCTTTGTTGCCAGAATGAAATTTGCAGGATCTTACAAATTTCAAATTAGGTTTATGTTCAGTGGCCGAATGGATAGGAATATTGGTAGTTCAACTTAAATTCCAGTCCTTGCGAACGTTCTGGCTATAGAGATATTTAAGTAAGTAAATATGTAAAGAAAAACACAAGCAAGGATTTATTAGAAAGTCTTCCACAGAGGCAATCCTGAGAGATGTAACCTTTTGTCCTTTGTCATATTCACTTAAACAAATAAATAACCAAAAATGTTAAGTTTATTTCTAGTTCACTTACATGAATTATATTAGAGACCTTATAAGGTATTTTTTCCAGCATGTTTTCATGGTGTATCGGTAGCACACATGGCGCGCGTTCTTGAGGTCCAGTGTTCGAGTTCCGGCGAAAAAATTGCTCACATTTCATGTCTCCAGCAATCCAAATCCCTAATGATTCTGCAGCGGTGGGAGAACTAAAAGGCGGTGGCCAACAGTTCGTCACCACAAGAATTTGCGATTGGGTTCCCTAATTCCCAGTCATCCTTTCGAAGGGGGGTATATAAGTTATTTCATCCCTTTCAGTATGCCTTCGTGGTGTAGCGCTAGCACACTTCGCGCGTATTCCAGAGATCCAGGCTCGAGTCCCGGCGAAGGCCCTGATATTTTTCACATCTCCAGCAAACAAAAACCCCAACGACTTTGCAACCTAACGTCTATACCTTCAGTTAGAGCAACATACGTAATAAAAGCAGCAGTATGCATAAGAGAAGTATACAATAAACTTAATGGGAGCAGCACATGAAGAAGAGAAATCTGCTACAACTTTCATCAATCACAAATGTTTTTTAAAATAGGTAAGTAATAACTGATTATAATAAAGAGCATGATAATTATTTATCTCAGTAAAACTATTTATTGGTAAGATTTTGAAACTTTTACTTCCTAAAATTTATCTCTTATTAATATTTCATTTGTGAAGAAGGAACAATATTTCATGCATTCATGCAGTTAGTTTAATTCTTCAAATGTTTATCAGCATTGAATAATTAATGCATATGGGTAATAACAGACGAGAAAAAAATCAGGGCAAACTTGTATATTAAGAGACAAAAGCAGATTTTTAATGGTAAAGGATATATAGAAGTTCTTCATTTAAAGTTTTCATGTGTATGCAGATACACAGTCCAGTCACATTAATGTGACCACCACGTACTTTCCATGTCAGAGTTAAATAACCAATCACAGAAGGCAGGTGACAGCACAGTGCAGTTGAGCGTATATAAAGGGTGTGTGAGGGCTTCGGAAAACATTTCAATCGTTGGCGTAATGCAGAAACGAAGCGATTTATCCGACTTCCAAAAGGGCATGATCATTGGCTTTCGGGCCAAGGGTGGAAGCATTTCCGAAACGGCTGAGTTTGTGAACTGTTCGCGTGCCGCCGTGGTAAAAGTGTACCGTGCATGGCAAAATGGGACTGTCCAAAATCAGCGACGTGGCAAATGTGGTGCACCACGGGCCATAGATGACAGAGGCGAACGACGGTTGCGGAGATGCGTTCGGGCAGATAGACGGGCTACCGTTGAGCAACTGACCACCAAAATGAACCAAGGGGCTACCAAAAGTGTCTCCCAAAGTACTATTCAGCGAACATTGCTGCGTCTGGGCCTCCGAAGCAGACGCCTGGTTCGTGCACCTATGCTGACTGCTGTTCATCGACGGCGAAGGCTAGAATTTGCACGCCAGTACAGCAGCTGGACGTCCACTGAGTGGCGACAGGTTGCGTTTTCGGATGAATCGCGTTTTATGCTCCATCGGACAGATGGACGTTGGCGTATAAGGCGTGAAACCTCTGAAAGGAACCACCCTGCAACCATTGCCGGAACGGTCCAAGCTGGAGGCGGGAGCATTATGGTCTGGGGAATGTTTTCCTGGCATTCTCTAGGTTCACTGATCATTGTGGAAGGCACAATGGATCAATACAAGTACGCATCTGTCCTTGCGGACCATGTTCACCCCTACATGCGCATTGTTTTTCCTCAGGATGATGGCATCTTCCAGCAGGACAATGCGAGGTGCCATACAGCTGCCAGTGTACGTGCGTGGTTCGAAGAGCACCAGGATGAGTTTACCGTCCTCCCCTGGCCAGCAAACTCACCTGACTTAAACCCAATCGAGCATCTGTGGGACCATCTCGATCGAGTTGTTCGCGCCATGGATCCTCAACCGCGTAATCTAGCGCAGCTGGCCACGGCATTAGAGTCGGCATGGCTCAACATCCCAGAGAACACCTTCAGGGACCTATGTGACTCTCTTCTTGCACATCTCGCAGCAGTCCGCTCTGCGAAAGGTGGTTATTCTGGCTTTTGACAGATGGTCACATTAATGTGACTGGACTGTGTATAAGTTGTTAAGTTTACAGAGAAGAAGAATTTCAGACATAGCTTTCTTTTTCCTTTTAGTTGAAAGAAAGCTACAATGGAATAGTTATTGCGAAAATGAAAAAGTAGAATGTTGTTACGCATTAGCGAAAGCAGAATTTTCTCGAATTAACGTTAAATTACAAAAGAAAGCTTTTATTTAATCATGGTAGAAGACATATTAAAAAGGCAATGTCTTAAGAACAGATTATTTTTTTCAATTTCAAAACAGATTCTTATAGAAAAGCAAATTATTTGCGGAAATATATTAGGAAACAACTGCTGGTAAAAAGATCTAAAAGAGTTGCACACTTTCGGTAGGAGAAGATATTAGTATCTAATCTAGAAAATTATTTATAAAGTAGGCTTGCTCTATTTTTGCGAAAGGAATATAGATAAATCTACTAAGCAAGTACAATCATGTGAGAGAAGATCAATCATTTATTAGACTTGCGTTTCAGAAAATTGGTTTTAATATGAAATCAGAGAGACAGATCTTTCGGAAATTGTAGATGTTTTAGAAAAAAGGAATACAGTCATTGTTTTGATTAAAGGCAGAGACACGTTTAAACCTTGAAAATAAGTCTGCAGGTAAATGATTCAGTTATAATGAAATTTTTATTTTTTTAAATTTTTGAATTTTTTAATAAATTTACCCCTTTTGAAAATTTACATATCATTAGACAATATCTTGTGGTGTTGAGTATGATAATTTCTTTATTATAGAATCGTCATTTTATAGTACTTACAGTTATCCCATTCCAATAAATACAAGCAAATATAAGGGGGGTTCAAATGAAAATGATTCGAGTTGTGTATTTATGAGATGCGTAGCGACAGAAATGAGACAGGTACATGATAGGAACAGCAATATTTAATGATTGAAATGTTTGTTAAAAAATCACCTATTGCGTTAAGGCAGGTGTCCCACTGTTTGAGAAGGTCCCTAATTATTCCGTCCGCGAAGAATGATGTCGGTTGATCACAGAACCAGTTAACTGCAGCCTTTACGTCCTCGTCGGACTGAAAGCATTGACCGTTTAGGCTTTTCTTCAACGGTCCAAAGATGTGATAGCCGCAAGGTGACAGATATGGACTGCAAACTAGATGTTCCAAGACTTCCCGCTTTTTAAGGGGGAAGCCTTGACACAGACCCGGGGGACATGCGGCCTTACATTGTCGTGCTGAATGATGACACCTGGAGACAGCATACCTGGAAGTTTGTTTTTGATAGCCTTATGCAGCTTATCAAAGGCAACAGTGATAGGCGACTCTGAATGTCGAAAAATGCCGTCAAAATCACCTTTCCGGCTGAGTGCTGAGTTTTGAATTTTGGGGCCTAAGGGAGTCGGGATGTTTCCATTATATGCTGACAGACTTCCCTTCCGGTTGGAATTGGTGATACCAGTTTCATCTCCTGCCACTATGTGCTGCAGAAAATATCGTCGCCATCAGCGGTGTAGCGCATCAAATGCTGTAAACTGAGGCCTATTCGCTGTTTCTTGTGGTAGACAGACAGTATGCGGGGTATCCATTCGCAACAAACTTTTTGATACTTAGAATGTCTCTGATAATATTGTGAACAGTACCGATGGAAACGTTCAACTCATTTGCAACTTCGCGAACGTTTCAACGTCGATTTGCCTTGATTGCCGTGTTAATGTCCGTAATCAGCTTATCTGTCACAACCTTGTACGCCTTACCGGGCCGTGGGAAATCCGTTGTCTCCCGGCGACCTCCGCGGAACATTCTCGCCCACCTCGTCACCGTGGGCTTTGACACTCACGTGTCTTCGTACACTGCCTCCATTCTTCGACGAATGTCCACCGGCATACACTTTTGCAGAGTTAAAAACTTAATTACAGCTCGCTGATCCGTTGTCGACGCAGTTCATCCACACCATCCATTTCTGAATGAATGCCACGCCCTTACGACTGAAGTTAGCACACATCTCCTTCCGCACACGCATGCGTAGTACATACAGCTTCACTATCGCGTTTGCTTCATGAAATTCCTGTGCAAACTTTTCGTATGCGGCGCATCGAATCACATTCATTTGAACACGCCTTATATAAATGGCCTTTTGTCGGCTCGGCTAATAAATATA
>KK121583.1:143060-193226 GCA_000611955.2 Stegodyphus mimosarum | reverse complement strand
TTTTGGAGTAACTAATTACAATTCGAAATATAAGCACATTATTTTTATAAATATTAAACTCACACAAGATCATTTCTGGAAAACCTACCAATAACCGAAGACTGGAAGATGTAATTTACAAGAAAACTGATAATTTCTGCTAGAAATAAACTTTTAGATGAGAAAAACAAAGCAAATTAAAAAGATAATAAAACAAAAATAGTAATATGACTTTTCTTAATATCAACAATAGAACTCCTTGAACTCATAACAAGGAGAAATTTTCTTTTGCATTTGAAAATAGCAATGATTTTTATACTAATTGTAAGATGCAATAAAACGGAAAACATAATAACTTTACCTCATTAACAGCTTTTGATTAGGGAAGATTATCAGGTAATAATAACAAATACCGCAAAGCAATTAATATATTACCCACAGGATATAAACTGTCAAATGAAAAGCCACTTGAATAAAAATTGTTCTTATATTTCTTGTTAATAACATACTTCATCGAAAAATAAACAACTCTGTACATACCATAACTGTAGGTTTACCAAGCAATCAATTTTATAAAACCAAAAAAAAAAATAAATAAACTTAGAAGAGAGGAAATCACAGCAAACAAGTTTTAATGGAGCAAATTCCCTCCAGTTAATTATAATACCCAGTTCCTTTTTATTACAAAATGTAACACACGGAAACCACTTTGAGCGGCTTTGCCAGAAAATTAAACATTTCTCCGCAGTCTTTGTTTTATCCGAGCCTTCCGCAAATGGATGCGGAACAATTCGTTTAGGTATCGGACGTAATCTCCTACTTATCCGGGCCTTTAAGTTGCAATCAGTGGCTGGATGGAAAGCAGTCGTAAAGAGAATTATTCGGAGCTCCACACTCAAGACCTTAATCTCCTAATATCTGGAGAGATCCCAGATAGGAGGAGAAATAAAGCCAGATTAAAACCTTCTTACGCGCGTTCTCTTTGGCCTTCCTTTTTCCTCCTTCCATCTTTTCTTCCTCCGAATTCTCTCAAACGAATTCGTTTTGCTCATCATTCCTTTCTAAAAAGGTAGCGGAGAATGAAGGGAGAAGTCGATGGGGGACTGAGAATATCTCCAGCAGAAGAGTGTAGCATTGATCGCGAGGAAAGGTTACGCAAGAATATATTTAGTGAAGAACTCTACATTTTGCTTTCACAGATCGTTTACTTTTACTGTCTTCTCTGGGAGAATTTAAATAATTTTTTATTGCTTGAAACAGAGATAAAGAATAAAGCAATGCAAGAAAAGCAGTAAAATACTAAAACATTTTAGCAAAATTAATTACGTCGGCTGTGATAATAGTCCATGATGGAGCTTGAAAAAATTTTTACCTTTCTTTTTTCACCTGTTGTTTACTCTTCGTTCAGAACTCTTCATTCTTTCGTGTTCTTGAATGAACTTATACTTGTTTAACTTAGATATTTATTTTCTCTTATTGCTAATATATTACTTTAGCTAACGCATTTTTTATATTTTTCTTTCCTGTAGTTTCTATTTACTCTGTCAATTTCCGTCAGATACAAATTAGATGGGGTATAAACAACGAATGATCGTGTAAATAAGGAAGAGAGTTTTGCAACGCAACAAAAAAGCAATTTATTTCGTTAGAGATCGTGGGTTGCAGGTAGAAATGATTAAATATCGAAGTTATATGTCGTGTTGTACACGTTGTAATTCTAAGACCCTGAAGTATCGGTACGTAAATTTTGTGAAGTGAAAGTTTTGATAAAACATTTAGTTAAATTTTTCTCTTTTTTAATTTTAAGAACTTCTAGACTTTCAATTAAATGCGAAGACATCAGAAGACAAGAAATATTACGCAAGATGTAGCTTAATAGTTAATTAAGTTGAATCTTACAATTGAATTTATAAATTACATTGCATGTATTCCCTGTGAGCCACTAGGAAGCTCATGAAGGATTTCAATTTCATTTACTATCTATGAGCTTAATAGCTTAAAAGCTTTTCCCTGGTTTTGTTATATTTTTACTTCCTTGTATGAAGTAAAAGAAGTACTGTAAACCCGAAAAATTTTGGGAATCGTATTTCAACGAAAATACCCATTCTGCCCGCTCTCAATCCTATTTGAACGATTTTTTTGCTTGACATCTGTATGTACGGATGACATAAAGGACCCTTTTTACTTCCTTGTACAAATTGAGGAAGAATTGTAATCGCGAAAAATTTCGGGTATCGCATTCCGATTAAAATATCCATTTTCACCGCTCTCGAATCCATTTGAACAGTTTTTTTTTGCGTGGCATCTATACGTACGGAGAAAACAAAGGACTCTCTTTTTTTTTTGAAAAGGGATTGTAATATGGATTTAAAATGCATTCAGGTTAAAATTTTGTGTATGGGACTACTATAACATCTAGTTGTGCATCTCTCGTTTTCATTGCAGTCGGCGGAACCAAACGTTATATATATATATATATATATACCACACTCACTTCCAAAAGTTAAGAACGGAAAGGAAAATGCTAATTTCCGGAAGCCAATCAGAATTGAAGAGGATGCAATTCGCTGCAGAGGTAGATGGAAGTTAGGAAATATGTTAGGTAACAGCCAATCGCGCTTTCATGTCACGAAATATGCAAAAGAGGCAGTCTTCTAAGAAGCCAGCTTTATGAAGTGTTACGTTGATTGCAAGTGCTAATAGAAGGTGTTTAAAACTTTCACACTATTGGTTTTCAAGACATACGTGTTTCTATGACTTCCAGAAAAAGAATGGAAGATTCTGAGCGCTGGCGTGCTGTGAGGCGCATTGAAGCAGAACAGTCGATCGCAAATGTTGCTCTTTCCTTCGGCTTTCATCATTCTGTAATTTCACGTTTATGGAAACAATTCCAAACCACACAGACAGTTGTCCGAAGGCCCGTAGCCGGTCGCCCAAGGGTTACAACCCCCGTGGAAGATCGATATTTTGCTATTGTAGCCAAGCGGAATTGCAGAGCGACCTCCACACGTGTGACATCTATGGGTACAGCGTCCATTGGTAAGGCGATATCTGCAGATACTGTACGCAGCAGATTACATATGAGTGCACTGTACGACCGGGTACCTCGAGTTTGTGTTCCTCTATCCGTCCAATCAAGAGGGGTACGATTACAGTGGTGCCGTGAACATGTCAGTTGGAATGTGTCTGACTGGGGCAATGTCATGTTTACTGATTAGTCAAGATTTGCTCTGGAGTCAAGCGTATAAGGATATGGTGGGAACAACGAACACGCAAGCAGTCCCCAAACATCACCGAACATCACGCATTCCGAGTCGGAAGCATTATGGTGTGGGCAGGGATTTCATTAGGATATCGCACCGACCTGCACATCTTTAAACGGGGTTCTTTGGCGGCTGTCCGGTATCGAGATGAAGTCCTAGAACCCATTGTGAGATTGTACGCTGCAGCAGTTGGCCCTGCTTTTGTTTTAATGGACGATAACGCACGTCCCCATAGAGCTGACATCGTCGATGACTACCTGGAGGGTGAAGGGATTGCGCGTATTGTGTGGCCAGCATATTCGCCCGACCTTAATTCTATTGAAAATCTTTTGGATGCTCTAGGCCGTGTTGTATCTTTACGTTTCACACCTCCAGCCACTCTTATTGAGCTGAAAACTGCTCTATAAGAAGAATGGCGATTGCTTAATTCTGCGCTGGTTGACTAGCTAATTGAAAGCATGGTCACAAGGTGTAAACTTTGTATAGAGGTGAGGGGGGATCACATTCCCTATTAATGTCCTTTTTTTCCTTTTATGCTGTTTATTTTCACTTTATACATAATTCTGTTTAAGTCTCCAGTATGCCATTATCTGATAACTTACAAAAATTTAATACTGTTTTCATTTCTGTATATAATTATTGATTTTGTTTTATGCATAAATATGTATGCCACTTTCCTGCCGAATTTTGTATCAATCAAAGCTGTATTTGCTGATTCTTTTGCATTTTACATCTTCGTGCTTAACTTTTGGAAGTGAGTGTATATTCCTACCCTGCTACCCGCCTTGATGAGCTCAGTATTTTTATTCCTTTATGTTCGTAGATTGTATATTTTTGCTTTAAACGTGACTGAATTATGTTGTTCTTATGTCTCGGTTAAGGTTTTTATACCTTTAGTTAATCTGCATACAATAGTTCTAAAATTATCAGAAATTTAAAAGTTGAAGTGGCATTAGGCCTAACGAAATTGTCATTTGTTTATATTTGCAACTCTTAGTAATATAGTGAATTGTCACTTGTTGTATCAACTTAAGTGTCTTTTGTCCAGTAGGAAATTGTAAAAGACAGAAAAACGTAACACCAAATAGAGTTAAAAACAGTTTAAAACAACAATTTTTATAATTTAAGTTACAGTTTATATTCCAAAACATTCTATTCGACAAAAGTTAACTTTCAGTTTTCTACAACAAAAATTTTGTCTTTCTTCGTGTTGGTTGAATAGATTGATTTGGAATAGGATCTGTAATTTTAATTATAAAAATTGTTATTTTAAACTGTTTTTATCTCTATTTGGTGTTACTTTTTCTGTATTTGATAATTTTTAATGAAGACGCTTTGAGTTTTTATGTATTTTTGCCTTGTCGCGAAGTGAGAACTGAATTGACTGAATGAGAAATACATCGCCCTTCAAAAGCTAGGAAAAAGCACGTATTTCGCAATTCACCATTACAAAAATGTCAGTAAGATTTAAAATCCCAGTTTATATGCATGATAGTAACGAAGTTTGAGAAAATATATGCAAAAAAAAATAGCTACCACTTTTATTTTATAGAAATGAATACTTGTATAGGAGTTGGGGAAAAATTGCGAAAATTACAATTTTTGTTCACAAGTGTTTTGACCTTCAGTTTTATTACAGTTCCATGGACAATATCCAGAAAAGTCTATCAATGTCCAGGACAAGTCATTTGCCTGATTCGTTTAGGTGGCGGCAGATGGAATGGATGAAATGGGGATGTCACAAGCTGAGGCTGCTGTACGTGTCAATGTCTCTCGTAGTCTGGTCCATCGACTATGGAATCAGTTTGAATCCGAGGATTCTCTAACAGTAACATGACTGTGCCTCATCTCATGGCAGATCATTTAGCGGCAACAAAAACAAGAATCTCAGCTACTGCAGTTCGCACATACATGCACAATACAAGTCTGTATGCAAGACGACCAGCTGTTTGTGTCCTCTTGACCCAAGAACGCAGAGGTGCCCGTTTATGTTGGGCTAAAGTTAAGGAACAGCAAGGTTTTTGTCTCTAATTTAAAAACGAAGCAACGTACAAACAAGAAATTTATAGTACATGTTCATTAAATAGTTCTTTAATGAATGCAACAACGAATATTTCTAAAGTTCAACACGAACATGAATTACAACAAAAAATTGCACTCTTGGCAGAGAAATCCAGTCTTGTAGAAACATTATATCATTATATCACAGTTTTTTGAGGAAAGGTGAGGTGGTAACGTTACAAAAATGAATTCTTATAAGGAATGTGTCCACGAGACTCGAACCACGGACCTCTCGAATACGCGTCGAGCGTGCTGACTACTGCACCACGAAGGCGTGCTAATAAGGCGGGAAATATACCTTATATACTCCCTCTTTTAAAGGACGACTGGGAATTAGGGGACCCAATCGCCAAATTCTGGTGGTGGAGAATCATCATCCACCAACATTTTTAGTTCGGGCGCCACTGTAGAGTTAATAGGATATTTTCGAAGCAGGAGAGATCATTAAATGAGCAATGCCCTCGAACCACGGACCTCTCGAATAAGCTGACCCCTACAGCACGAAGGCATGCTAATAGAGCGGAAGAAATACCTTATACTATTATCGTCTGACGTTGCGTTTTAGAAATCTTTTAGAAGTCAAAACATGTTTTTGCGTCTTCTGTATAGTGTTTCTTTCTTTCACTTTTTTCGATTATTGCAGATAAAACTTCATTATTTTGTTTTGGAGCAAAAAAAAAAAACGCTGTTTCTCTCATATTATAATAAATAATTTATATAATTATTATTATATTATATAATTTTTATAAAAATAATGATCGTTTTAGTATTTTCTTCGCAAAGATTTTTCTTTTCATTTTAAGTAGATCTCATAGCAAGCACAACCAATCAAACGATTTTATGAAGACACGCCAATCTTCTAGAAACAGACTATATAATGGAGTCAAGCTAGGAACATTAGACTATATAATGGAGTCAAACTGAAAACATTAGACTATATAATGGAGTCAAACTAGAAACATTAGACTGTATAATGGAGTCAAACTAAAAAATTAGATTATATAATGGAGTTAAACTTTAAGGTTATTATTATATGCCTTTCTTAAAATGTTGCAAAAGCGCAACGTCAGTTCAAAGCAATATTTTTGAGTATATATAGATTTTCATCGATAATGCCATTTTGTTTTATAGATTCCACAAAATAACGAATATCAGAGACAACGGATTTTAGCGTTGAATGAAGAACTATAACTTATGAAGGATTGTATAAAACAGAAAAACTGGCTAAGGGTCGTCTCTTTAAATATTTTAAATGCCAGTTTCATGCCATATGAGTTTTTTCAATACATCTTTCAACAGATGAGCAGATGATACCTTGTTTTGGTAGACTTGAAAAAAATGATGAAAAAATGATTTTCACAGAAAGCCCTTTCGTTTTGAGTACAAAGATTGGTGTTCTGTGTTCCGATAATGCGTACTGGTATCATTTTCATATATATTCAGAAAAATCTTCATTGACTGATCTTGGATAAGTGGAGACGTTGTAACAAATTGTTTAAGTGTAGCGGTAGTTTCTTCAAATCACTACTTTATAAGTTATTCCCCCCCTCTTTTCGTATGCCTTTGTCGTTTACCGGTAGCACATTCGACGCGTATTTGAGAAGTTCAGGTTCGAGTCCCTGTGTGGACAATATACATTTTTCACATTTTCTGCTTCAAAATAACCTAATCATTCTACAGTGGCGGCCGAACTAAAAGGTGGTAAACAATAATTCGACACTACCGCGATTTGACGATTGGGTTCCCTAACTCCCAGCCGCTCTTTAAAAATGGAAATATATAAGGTACCAGAAGCGGGTGCAGCCTGACCCACCTAACCAAATAAGTTGGTCTTATGGTCATAACAGGCCACGCCAGAAATATATAAGGTATTTTCTCCCTCCTTTTTGCATGCCTTCGTGGTATACCCGGTAGCACACTCGATGCGTATTTAAGAGGTCCAGGTTCGAGTCTCGGTGAGTGCATTGTTCAATTTTTATGTCTCCTGATTCAAAATATCCTAATGACTCTACAACGTGTATTTCGGCAACTTTTTACGTCACAAATGTTTTTCATGGAAACGAATCAGCTAACATTTCATGTGGCTGGAGCAATTCTTGAGTACAGATTAGGAAATGCTCCTGTTATACCTGTTAACAATGTGGAAAAAGAAGAACGTGTGACATATGAAAGGCATTTGATAAAGAGCTTGTCATCGCAGTAATTCGATGGAAAGGCAATTCCGTCATAGCTATGTCAACAACCTTTGATGGAATTTATCCGAGTGACCAAGAGGTATTCAAGGAACGGAAACAAATCTGCATTCGTAAAACAAGCTAAACTCATCGGAAATTACAACAAATATATGGATAGGGTAGAACTTTCGAGTAATCTTACGATGACGACCTATTTTTTCGAATTTTATTTATGTATCTAAAACAATTTTATAGAAACTTATTGCTGTAAACACCAAAATTTCTCTGCTAGATTTTCAAAGAAGTGTGATTCCTGTAAGCAGGGAAGAATATTTTGAAAATTCGCAGATTCAATGTGAAGATGAAGGCTGCAAATTTTCAAAATATGAAAGGTCACGAAGTTTTAGTACATAAATATACTAATTGCGTTGGTGGACCATCTTCTTTTTGAGTTTAGCCTTAGTCGAAACGAGAAATGATCTCACAAATCACATTATAAAAAAATCAACAAAAGTATGAATAAATAAATAATTGAAAATAAAATAAACTGATAGATGCAAATACTGTAGTAATCAAACGATAACTGTTTATGATAAATGTTATGAACCTTTAAACAATCTATATCTTAAAAAAGGAAAACAGCGATTTTTAAAAGCAAATAAAAAAAGGTTTATTTCTTATAAAATAAGCTCTTTTTTATATAAAAAAGTTTAAAAAATAATTAATGAACTAAGACAAAAAATACTTCATCATGAGTTTCATGGGAACAACAGATTTAAATAATTCTGTTAACAATTTCATATCATGAATAATAAAAGCGTGGGACGTTCTTGATAAATTAGTAAAGGTAATGGCTTATACTTTTGATAATGCGATTCGATTACTAGATTTCGTTATTTTGAATTGCACGCTTTTATTATTCGCGATATAAAATAGCACAGAACAGCAATTTCGAGTTTTGCTTGAAGTCTGCATTATGCATTTTTTAAGTGTAGAAAATCACCCAAGTAATATCCATCTATCTTTCTTAAAAGATTATTAAAAGAGGGTGATGAATGTTTTTTATAAAGTGTAAAATTTTCTCCCCAAAAAATCAAAAACTGTGCTTTCATTTTCTAAAAATTTCATTTAAAAGATTTCCATCGCTCCATCTGAGGGTTCAAACAGTACAAATTTTAGATTCTTAGTTTGTTCTTCGAGCAAAGATTGTTTCAAAAAACATTTTAGCATTAAATTAAAAAAAATGGAGAGTTCGGTGTTCTTTGATACTATATACTGGAATCTAAACTCCTAACACACTTGGAATGAATCATTTCCCCTCTTAAGATAAAGACTTAGGAATGTTATAAAATAAACTTTGTATTGATTCAGAGCCTTGAATATAAAATGCAATTCTTGCGCTTAACAAATTCAGCCGAACATTTGTGGCTAGATAACTTAAAAGTAACAGAAAATTTCAAACTGAAACTAAATTCAGTAGTCAACGACTGAAATTTATTTAATGAGAAACTGGCCTAAACTTCTCACCAGCGTCGCAATTCAAGTGTCGGCAGTTATAACGCCAAGCCGAAGACTACAGTCTTAACTGAGCTAACGAAACCTAAACGTGCCGTGGAGAGGCAGAAATACACTCTAACTTGCAAATGCAAAGCCCCACATTAAGCATTTTTAACCTGACTTGCATTGTGACATGGAAACGGAAAGAAGAAGTGACAATAAAGATCCAAACCATAATAATTTATCAGATTAGATAAAAGACGTTGCAAATTTTAATTCCAGTTTTAAAAATATCACTTCACATATAGTATTATCAACTACAAGGAGTGTGAGTGCCAAACTGTAGCTCCGTATCTTATCAGTCAGCAACTTAAAAATCGAAGCAGATTTTTAACCATAGCTACAAACACCAAGCTGTAGTTAAACAAAATCTTGCAAAAACGACTTTGTGTGGAAATACATCAAATATCAGTTAGAAATACCTATTATTAATTATAATAATGCTGCAGAATGTTAATAAAAATATCATTTGTATCTATTACAAATTGTGTCAATGAGATACATTATTAAAAGATTTAATAGCGAGGTATATTATTAAAAATATATTTATTGTTTTGAACGAGTATTAGGGTTTATAAATACAGTTACACACGTCGTATGGCAGTATTCTAAGAGCTGGTTACGTTCCAGGGGCGTGGAAGATGAATTAAATAACTTGTATCATACAAAAACGATTTGGTAGGTCGCATGAAGTATCGTAATGAGATGTAACTATGTAAAGTATTTCTCCCGCCGTCATAGCAGGCCTTCTTGGTGTAATGGTCAGAGCGCTCGGCGCGTATTCGAGAACCCGTGGCTCGAGTCCCGGCGAGGGCATTGCTCATTTTTCATCTCTCCTGCTTCAAAATAACCTAATGTCTCTACAGTGGGGTCCGAACTAAAAAAAAGGTGGCGGAGGATGATTCTCTACCATCAGGATTTGGCGATTGTATCCCCTAACCCCTAGTCGCCCTTTTAAAAGGAGAAGGTATTTCTATTTTTATAAGGTATTTCTCCCGCCTTCTGTCTTCGAGGTGTAGTGGTCGGCACGCTGGGTAAGTATTCATGGCACGCTGGGTAAGTATCATCTATAGATAATCTAACTATAAACGGTTAAGTTATAAAAAAAGGGTCACGTCAATGACTTCTGTAAATTGCAAACATATCTTGTAGTACCTCTGAACAAAATGTTTGCCATTTTCAGAATAATGGCACATTTTGTCTTCCAATACAAAGAAAAGAAATTTAAATTTCTTCTTAAATATATTTTATTTGGAAAAGCAAAGTTATCAAAAGATTTTAGTTCCATTTAATTGGAGTAAATGGGTTCTAATTTGTCAAATTTTAAATGCAATGGTTTAAGAAACGTAGAGATATTCATAATGTACCCATGTATAAGTATCTTAAATAATAGAAGATCAAATAATAATAGAAAAAAACTATACAGCAACCATATTTAAAAGACCTAAAAATGGAGATTTTCGGGCTAGAGATTTAAAGAGCTGAAAATAGAGATTTAAATATTTATGATTCTGTTTTAAATCTGAACTTGTTATTTCCTTTTTTACGTTATGAACATGTATAATCTACTTCTTTTCTCGGTGTTAAGTCGCGTTATATACTCGTAGGAGAAATTAATAGAATTCGCACATTATGTCTTTCTGAAAATTTAATGGACAGGTTTTAATAAATTTGGCATGAATATACACTCTATAACAAAACAATCGACGCACCAAGAAAGATTTATCCGATGGAGATAAAAATTGGTGGATGGGAAGATTATGTACAGAATAGAAAATGATTAAAATTTCAGAACAATTGAATGATTTATTTCAGAGTTACACAGTTACAAAGTAACGAGCTATCTAGCTGACCAAGGAAATGTCTAACAAGCTGTAAGATAGTTCAGAGTAACACGTGCCGTATGTGGGCTGCCATTATCTTGCTGAAAAACAAGGCCAAAGTACTGCAAAAGGAAGGTAGCAAAACAAATCTCGGAATGTAGTCGACGTACAGTTGTGCTGTGATTATGCCTCTAACGAGCACCAAAGCGGTCCCGCTATCAAAGAAAATGGCGCCCCAGACCATAAATCTTGGTTTAGTGCCTGTGTGGTGGGAAATCGTGAAAACAGGATCGGTACGTTGCTCTTAGCATCTCCAGACACGTCTTCGATGTTCGTTATGACTCAGTTGAAGCGGGAGTCGTCGCTAAAGACTATACGTCCCCAGTCAGCATCATTCCAACTTGTTCGATACAAGCACTACTGTAATCTGGCTCGACAGTGCGCAGGCGTGAGTGGCAGGTGGCGTAACGGTCAGTACGAGAGTAGATTTCGCTCTATCAGCCGGTCTGTGAATGGTCATAGTGGACACTCGTGTACGTGGTGTGAAATGTGAAATGCGGGGAGGCCCGATCCGCCTAGTCTTTATAAGACCAAATGATCCTAAAAGGGTCTCCCTCTCAAAAAAAAAAAAAAAAAAAAAAAAAAAAAACGTGTGTAAAAAACTCGTGTACGTGGTAGCACAGCTGATAGCGATGAATCAGCGCTGTGACAGCTGATCAGACAATCACGCTGTCCTTCCGATCTGTTGTGGCCCTGTGTCGACTACTATCATCACGACGCTGAAATCTGCCATTGAACACCCATTCTTGCCAGTATCTTCTAATCGTCGCATCGCTTCGACTCATATGACGAGAGATTCTCGAATTTGCCCAACCTGCTTGTTTCAATCCAGTGATACGACCTCTTTCAAACTGTGACAACTGCGCGTAATGAGCTCGAATCCAGTGGCGAAGCATTTTTTTCAGTTGAAAGACATCCTACATCGCAATGCAATAGAAATTTTTAACAACACTTCAAGAACAGCTCCTTGTGTACATCTGCTGAATGCGCAATTCCGATATGCTGGAGATGGCCCTATTCATTCGTTAGATACCAAATTTTAATCATTTGCATATTTGATCAAAACATTTATGCACACGAAATTTCAAAGCAATAGGATGATTCCTCCTTGGTACGTCGATGTTTTTGTTATAGAGTGTACATTTATAGCGGAGAAAGAGATGTAGTAGTTAAAAGTCATTTTGTGTATCCCTGATTATCACTAAAGCTCATAGTGCAGGGATGTCTAAAATCCACGCTATGATACCGAAATGAAAATGAGTCTTACATGGGGTATTAGACAGACAGGTCACATAGCGTGACGGCATATTCGACAGGAGACAACTGAGGAGTTCTTGTGGCAGTCGATCGAACTCCTATAAAAAAGCAATTTTCAACTTCAGGACGGCTCTCGGGAGGAGATAGCGAGATGAAATTTCCTTTTTAAGAGCGTCCAAGATATGCTGTATAGGGTTAAAGTCAGGTGATCTCTCTGTCTAGCCCATACGGAGCATGTCCTCACTTTCCAAATAAACGTCATAAGCTAAGCCCTGTGCGGATGAGCGCTGTCGTGAATTAACAGAAATCCAGGACCAACTACGCCTCTGAAAAACGAAAACAGGGCTGTAAGGTCTTCTCTCTTCACCTTATAGCAGTCAGGAAACCTTTGTCAAACACATACAGAGGTATGTGTCAGTCCAACATAATACTGTACCAAATCCTTACACCTTCACCAGCATAATGTTTCTTTCCCCTGGATTACTGGAGTAAGCCTTTAATTTTTCTGCGTGGATTTCTGCTTTCTTTTATGTGGATCAATTGCGTCTTTCATCTCAGCAAATGCATGTGTAGCCGTATATCTAATGAGAAATGGATACTGAAAATCATCTAAAATCTCTTTTCTGTTAATATGATATTTGATTAAAGCGGTGATGAGTTTTGCATATTTTACCTATAACATTTTTATTTTAACAGAAGTTTAGAACACAAACACACTTTCTTATGCTAACAATATCAGCCACAGCTCGTGAGCAGGCAACTAACAGAACAATCAAATTTAAGTTAAATAAACAACAGTAATCAAAGACTGCACAGTTTAAATTTTACTGGAAGCTGGCTCAGAAATTCTTCCGAAGCATCCAAATCAACATGTTGGCAACGACATAACGCAAAGCCAAATAATTACAACTATCTCAACTGGCAGAACTAAACACAGCGGAAATGCGGAAGCCAGAAACAGTTCTGTCTTAAATTTTAAAAACCTCAGTTTAAAGTTTATCTATCTCATTTGTATTCTGGTGAGGGAATGGAAATGAAGAGTTTTACTAAAGGTTGAAATTATAAATAACTGGTTAATTTAAAAAATAATCATACAAGGTTCTTTATGTCTTAAGTACTATTTTAATTATAGTGTAATATAAGCTATCTGTATCTGGTGCTTTCTTTTTTTGGAAGATGATTACATACTTGTTTAGTTTCATCTTTGGTAAAGCGAATATCATTATTAGTATTTTATACGTAGTAGTAACTTTTCTTTTGCTGTATTAGTATTATATGGAGCGAAAACTGGAGCGTACTTTATTTCTCTCATAGTATCTTTAAAAAGTATATCATCTGAAAAAACGAAGTCTAGAACTTCATTAAGTATGTGCTTCTGTAAGCAGTTTCAAAGATAGATGAGTTGGTGTGAATACTTTTCCTGTAACTATTTTATGCAATATACACTGGTGTGCAAAACTTAAGCAACAATGTAAAAATTTAGCAGATAGCCATGAAATTGCAGAAAAGGAGGTCTGGAGATCAGTACAATGAACACGTAAGTCAGTAGAAACGTCATGCGTATGCAAATATCAGGAACGAAACGTCAGAGGCGACGTGAGCATACACAAAACGCGTGATGTCGGCGCGCGCAGCTCAACAGTAGAATAAAAGGAAGGACGGAGACGCAATTCAACATAATACCTCACATAGTTACCCTCAAGCTTCCGCTGTCAGGTGGAAGTCAAGGGCCTTGCGAGGTTCCAACGGCTCATCCGTCTGCCAGAACACCTTCGTGTGGGTCTGGTTCCGGGGCGCCGTTCTCCATCCATTAAGGTTTTTGGATTTGCACAGGCTCCATTTTGGATAGGATTTCTTTTGGATACGGAAACATGGACGCGCTTTTGAAAGTTTTCGCGGCTACCATCGAGGAGCTCAAAAATAAAAAGCAAGATGGATCTCTTTTGATTAAAGAAGAACGAGAATTGGATTTATTACAAAAAGTGTATGAAGCCTTAATAACTGCTGAAAAAGAAATTGAAACATCTATTGAACAAAATCAAGAAGAAAATTCTTCTTTACCTACAGAAAATGAATGGAAAATTGTTAAACGCAAAAAATTGAAAAGTTCACCAAGTAAAGTGAATACAGAAATTTCTACAGAAATCTCACTGATTCAAGACACGGATAGTTCTGAAGAAGAACAACGCCCAAAAGGGGACAGAACTGTAGGAAAAAGGAAAAAAGGTTTCTCTTACTCCATGAATGCTGCACAAACAAAACATACAGCTACTTCACTCAACCAAGAACAAATGGATCTTAATACAACTGACCCTAACGAAGCCTCTACTGATGAAATGAATCAAGAAAATCAAACTAGAAAAGGTAAAGCACCTCCAGCCATATATATTAATGACAAATTATATAACTGGTCAAAACTTAAATCATTATTCTTTGAACATGATTTATCTGATAAAACGGACTATACCGGTTATATGCAAAAGGATGGATTCAAAATTAAAGTATCCAGCATAGATACACATAGAAAAATGACTCGTATTTTAAACTTAAAAGAAGTTAAATACCATTCCTTCTTACTACCTGAAGAAAAGAATCACAAAGTGGTTATCCGCCACTTACCTATAGATACTGACACAGATGAGATCAAAGATGATCTAATTAGCAAAAACTACACTGTAATAAACGTTACTCAACTTACTAAAAGATACAAAGGGGAAATTAAAAAATATCCCCTTTTTCTTATCACTCTTCCAAAAACAGAAAAATCCAAGGAAATTTCAACTGAAAGAAAAATCGCCGGATTACACATCAAGGTGGAACCATACAAAGGACGCACTGGCCCAGTCCAGTGCTTCAGATGCCAGGGCTTCCATCACTCACAAGCTGCTTGTCATAAAGATTTCAAGTGCGTGAAATGCGGAGAAGGACACGACTCCAGAACTTGTAAAAAAGATAAAAATGCACCTGCCAAGTGCGCAAACTGTGGACTTGAACACACAGCCTCATTTAGGGGTTGTGAAAAATTCCCCAAGCCTCAAAGGAAAGAAGATGTTAAATCTTACGCTGACAGATTTGTAATTAACAAATCTTTTGCTGAAGCTCTTAAAACATCACATGGAACTACTCCCAGCTTCATCACAGAGGCCAAAAAGATTTTTGATGATCTAAACACTCTGGTAAATTTCTTAAAAAGCTCAGGCATTCAACTCCTTGCTCAAAACATCAGAAAACAAGACAATCCAAATACGTCAGATGCTTCTAACTCCAATCAGCAAGTTCAATAATATGGACTCTCCTCTCAAAATTTGTTATTGGAATGCTGCTGGCATTCAAAACAAACTTGAAGAATTTACAAACTTTTTAATTGAATATTCAATTGATATCGGCATGGTTTCAGAGACTCATCTCATACCAGCAGATAGACTTTATGTACCAAATTACCACACCTACCGTGGAGATAGACTTTCACAACGTGGCGGCGGCACAGCCATTCTTGTTAAGAAATCCTTACAGTCCTGCCTTGTCTCGCATAACCAATCCTCAGGCTATGAGAGTGTAACAATAGCAGTCACTCTGCCTCAAAACGACACCATCCACTTCACTGCAATTTACAATCCTCCTAAACATAGACTCTCAAACGAAATGCTCACTGAACTTTTTCCTGAAAACCAACAAGTAATTATTGCTGGGGACTTGAACTCTAAGCACATCGACTGGGGTTGTCGACGCACCAACACCAATGGTCGCATCTTGCACAATTATATCTGCAACCATCCTATTTATATCCATATACCTTCTGAAGCTACATTTCGACCTGCAAATCTTAGATACTCAGATATCTTGGACATCATGCTTTCTAACATTTCTATCCCCATATCCCTTGAAGTAAAAGCAGAACTCACATCGGATCATGTTCCTGTTATTGCTGACGTAGGAGTCATCAAAGAAGACCCGCCGATTATAAGACATAATACTGACTGGATTTACTTCTATAATATCCTGGTCAAGCATCCTCCTAAATTCACTTCCCTTTCCACTAAGCAGGATATAGATCATGCCATTCAATGCCTTACTGACACCATCCTTAAAGCCTTCAGAGATGCTACTACCACCACTCAACTTACAAGCAAGAACTACAGACTTCCTCACAGCATCAGAGAAATTATTCGTACACGAAACAGGCTTCTCAAACTTTGGCATAGGAATTGGGATCCAGAACTTAAAAGAGAAATTAACTCCCTTAACAGAAGAATCAAAAGCCTCATCATAGATTTTAAACAAGAAACCAGAGATGAATTTATTTCAAAACTCAATATAAATGACGGCTCCCTTTGGAAATACCTTCAAAATCTCAAAAGACCTAGCATTTACAACAAACCTATCTATTCAAATAACAAAGTTGCCTACTCGCTCAAAGATAAAGTTGAAATCTTTGCTGAATATTTGGAAAATCAATTTACTCCTAATACAGAACCCATGAATCAAACCTTCAAAGAAGACTTGGAAAATTACGTGCACTCTTGGCTGCATATCCCTAGTGTTAATAATCTGATCAGGCTCACCACTCCTATAGAAATCACTAACATCATCAGAAAACTTAACATCAAGAAAGCTCCAGGTATTGATCAAATTACTAATAAAATGCTCAGAAACCTCCCTAACACCATCATTTGCAAACTAACCAGTATTATTAATGCCTGTTTTACGCACAACTACTTTCCAATTTCATGGAAACAAGCCAAAATCTTTCTCCTGCCCAAGCCTGGAAAAGATTCTTCTAAACCAGATGGCTACAGACCTATCAGTCTGCTTTCGAGCTTAGGGAAAATTTACGAGCGGCTTATTCTAACAAGACTGGAACCTTATCTTCCTCTTCTTCCTGATGAGCAATTCGGTTTCCGAAAGAATCTTAGTACCACAAGACAACTCGTACGCATCGTCGAATTTATTGGAGCTGCTTTTCATAACAAGCAAAGTGTTGCGCTCCTTATGCTAGACGTAGCAAAAGCTTTTGACCGCGTCTGGCATGAGGGGCTCATTTTCAAACTTATCAATATGGGTCTCCAACGAGAACTGATTCTTCTTATTTACTCATTTCTCCAGCATCGTACTTTCTATGTTATTCAAGGCAACGAAAAATCCAATATCAAGCCCATCAGATCAAGCGTCCCCCAAGGAAGTATCCTAGGACCAATTCTCTATTTATTCTACATCTCTGACTTCCCTAAACCAAACCTTAATCATTATTCTCTTCTCGCCTGCTACGCTGACGACACGGCAATTGCTATTAAATCCATCCAAGCGAAGCAAGCCATCGCCAAGATGCAACAATATCTTCATTCAGTAGAAGACTGGTGCACTAACTGGAGAGTCAAAATCAACGCCACCAAGTCGCAATTACTTATCCTCAATAAATCTAAAAAGTTCAATAACCTTCAAGATCTCCTTCTGTTTCAAGAACCTGTTCCCATTGTATCTAAAGCTAAATATCTTGGCATCATTCTTAATAGTAAGCTTACCTGGTCTGATCATATTCAAAGTGTCAAGAACAAAGCATTAGGCATCATGATCAGATTTTTGCCTGTTATTGGAAAATACTCTAATCTCAGTTTACGTACCAAAAGGCATATCTATACTTCCTGTATTAGGCCAATTCTTTGTTACGCTTCTCCTGCCTGGAACACTGCTACCTGTAAGCAACTTTATCATCTGCAAGTAGTTCAGAATAAATTCCTTAGAACTATCACTGATGCCCACTTCTTTATTAGAAACGAACTTCTCCACAGAGATCTCAAGCTTGAAACAATACAGGACTATATTAAAAAATCCAATGATAAATTTTTCAACAAGGCTGTGCAGTGTGACTTTGTGAACTACTCCCAGATATTCAATTATGAAGTCCTTTCAGAAGACAAATTCATTCGCCCATTAGCTGCTCACACAATCATAGATGGAATCTGACAAGAGCACTCATGACAACTCCTCGTTGGTAGTTGCTTAACCTTCTTTTGCATTTATATATCATTGTTTTACTCCTTCTTGCACCTGTGTATTTTTATCTATGTAAATATCATTGTTGGAATTCTGTAGCATCTTTTGAACTTTTATTCGTTTATAGTCAAGTTTTTGCCTCGTTTTTGCCTTCTTTCAATGTCAATGAATAGCTTTCTCCGCTGTTCTGGTCTTGTCACTTCTTTTGCGATGTCCTAGGCCACCTTTTCTTTTTTCTTCTGCCTCCGTCTTCTCTTCCGAGATTCACCCTCGTCCGGATTCTATTACGTCATGTGCCTTAGGGCTTTATTTCATGAACCGGCATCGCTGCCTAGGCAGTAGCCCGGTATAGCTCTTAACCAGGTAACCAGGTAACCAATTCAACATATTCGCTGCAAGTGCCAGTGAGTCAGTTCGTGAAATATGGCTAGAAGAAATCACCTGGACGATTTCACACGTGGAGGAGGGGCGTACTGTCATCAGTGTAGCTGCGGAGTTCGGAATCAACAAAAGTGTCGTTTCGCGCGCTTGGAAAGCGTTCCAAACCACAGGTAGAGCTGTGGCCGACAGCAGTCAGCAAGCGCCATTGCTCAGCAATTCTGTACAGCAACGGTGTTTACTGCGGTTTACTGTGGCCAGACGCCTTCACAAACGGGGCCTATTCATCCCCCGTCCTGAACGCTGCCTCCCGTTGAAAGTTGGCCACCGGCGCCACCGTTTACAGTGGTGCAGAGAGCACAAAAACTGGACAGCTGATCAATGGAGTCGTGTCCTCTTTACGGATGAGAGTCGGTTCAGTACCAGAAGAGATTCTCAACGCGTTTTTATTTGGAGAGAGGTCGGGACCCGGTTTTATCCCAGTAACATCAAGAAAAGACACCATAACGGTGGACCTGAAGTTCTTGTCTGGGAAGGCATTATGCTGAACGGGCGAACTGAGCTCCACGTTTTTAACAGAAGGTCTGTAACCGGGGATCGCTATTGTGAGGAGGTACCCCTTCCCCATGAGCGTCTGTTCCGAGGTGCTATTGGCCCAGACTTAATTTTTATGGATGACAATGCACGGCCACATCGGACTCTTGCTGTTGAGAAGCTACTGGAAAGGGAAGATATCACTAGAATGATAAGATATCACTCGAATGGATTGGCCAGCGTATTCCCCAGATTTAAATCCCATTGAACATGTGTGGAATGCTTTGGTGAGACGCACTGTAGCATGCTTACATCCTCTGGAGAACACCCAACAACTCAAACAGATGCTGATTGAGGAATGGGCACTCCTACCGCAAGAAATGTTGCACCAGCTGGTTCTGAGTATGCGGAGATGGTGCGAAGCAACCATTGCAGTGAAGGGAGGGCATATTCCATATTAAGGAACACCTGCTTGTTGTTCTTCCCCTTGGATAGGCAATAATGAGTCACGATACTATGCGTTCAATGAAGCTTGTGTTTGTTTGATTCCATACTGTATGCAGTGTATTCCTTTTTCGGCTCCGATGCTTTCGTCATCCTTTGCGTACATAATACTCTCCTTCATTTCTGCATTTCATGTCTCTCAGTTGATTTCTCGTGGAGTTATGGCAATAAACCCTGCTGTTGCTTAAGTTTTGCACACCAGTGTACTATATGCATTAGTATTTCCGGTGTATAGCTTTTTCTAGCTCTTTAAGTTCGCTATCAAAATCTTTTATAAAATGCTGTTTCCTCTTTAACCTTCACTAGCAGATTTGTTTAAGTCTTGCTCTAAAATTATGCAAATCTAGCTAATCTAAAATTATGTAAATCTTGCTTTGGCGTTTTTTCTCAGGGCTTTGACCTTTTCCTTTGTTGTCTGAGATCTTTGTCCTATGAGCTTATTTTCTTAAAGATTTTAGTACTTTTGGTAGGATGCAATTCGCTACCGACATTTCTAATCGTATTAATTGAATTTTCGATGCGCTGGTTAATCAAAACTGATATATTACAAATATATTAATTGATTTCAAAATCCTATACTCTAATGCGTATTTCATGTTCAAATGTTTTAAATTTCGTATGTCGAAATTTAAATTTCCTAATAATGAAAGATGAAGAATTTTTAATAACACACATTAATATAATTTCAGGAATTCTTTTTACTTATTTCTTTTATATTTAACGCGAAATAATGTTTTGTGCATTGAAACTAGATTTAAAATTGTGAGAAACATTTGTTTGTGCTATATGTTTTATGATGCTTAATGAAATTATTGTTAGTATTATTTGTCTTATTAGATCCTTCAGTTAAGCGTTCTTTTATTTCTCATATTTCAATCAATGTTTTCGTTTTAGAGGAAGTGAATTGGGTTATTTGATTACAGCAGAGTGTACCGTTTCGTCATTAATATTAGCTGATTGTATATGGGCATGCTGTCATAAATCCTTAGCAGAACTCAAGGATATTAGACTCGTAATCATGATAGAAATTTGTTTATTTTTCTTGCTTGCAGACTCCCCGTAGGCTGAAGAAGAACGACTGGACAAACATACAAAACCTCAAATATTCTACCATGGCTAAACTCCTTATAATTGCGTGATTTATGAAAGCACACCTCAAAAGAATATTCACCGTTGAAACTCCAATAGCTACAAAATGAAGTTCCAAGTACTTGCTTAAAAATTTAATTATTTTGCATGTGCACCACTCTTCAACTCAGTGACGCAAAATAAAATTTGCATATACTGAACATACCCCCAGCCCTGAAGACCGAAGGGGTTCAAACAATGAACAGAAAATATTAATAAAAATTAAATAAATAAAACTGAAAGTAAGAAAGCAATGTCTTTAAATATTATAAATTAAATGGTAAAAGACACAGCATTGAAACTGGTCGCTTCATTTTAACCATATGAAGTACGCAAATCCACCACTCGACCTTGTTATCTTTGTCAGGTACACTTTAATAATTTTGCTTAGTTTCCAAAGCAGCGGTGTGAAATTCTTGCTTTTAATGAGCATCGTAACACCGACATTCTGATCTTGATGTAAATTATATCACTTAGTCCTCTGCTGTAACATGGATAAATACTCACTAGTCATTCATTTCCAGAAATGCTGAAATATCTTTCGCAAGTTCCTCCAGCGATCATTGCAGCTTAGCTTTTCATGAATTCACACTGGTCCTGCACCGGGTAGTATGGTATGGGGCGGTATTGGATATCACTTTCGCACTCCTCTAGTACGCATTGCCGGTACTTTAAACAGCCAGTGCTACATCTCCGAGGTGTTGGAACCAATTGTCCTTCCTTTCCTTCAAGGCTTGCCCACAGTCATATTTCAACAGGATAATGCGCTACCACACGTGGCACGCATTGTCCAAGAGTTCTTCGTCAATCGCCAGATTGAACTGCTTCCCTGGCCGGCTCACTCTTCGGATCTTTCGCCGATACAAAACATGTGGTCCATGGTTGCTGAACGATTGACCCATGTTACATCCCAAGCTGCCACACCGGATCAACTATGGCAACACGTGGAAGCTGATTGGTCTGCTGTATCCCAAGAACACATCAAAAGTCTCTTTGAATCAATGCCGAGGCGTGTGGCAGCGGTGATCTCCAACAATGGCGGCTACTCTGGCTATTGATTCTGGAAGGAAACCCACTTCACAGAAGTCTATAAATTTAATCATTTGATACTTGGTCAACATGTTATCTACTAAATAAATTTTGCTGTGATATCGCTTGTCTTTCTTGGTGTTGCAATTTGGGCGGCCAGCAGTGTATATCGTATGACAGGAATGAGTAGTTGAGTACATTCCTGAAAATAATAATAACAATACGTAATATTCAAATGCATTATATTATGATTTTCTTAGGCATAATCGTAGGATGTTTCTGATTATCTGGAATTGAAGCGTTCCTTCTACCTACATGCATTTTGCTTATGGAATCAAGGAAAGGATTTAAAGACAAAAATCTTATTTGTGGTCTTCAACAGCTCATACGATTTTCAACAGAATAGTCCCTCTGAAAACGCAGATGTATGCACGGTCTTAACAATCATAAAAGTAAATTCCCAAAGTTCACCTATAGACAAAAGATTTTTTATATGTTCTGCAGGTAACTTACTACCATTATTCTTTAATCTTATACACCATACTAATGCTCTACATCGCTTTAACAACGATGAAAACCGAGAAAGGATACTCGGCTATTCAAAATTAGAAACTTTTGCTAAGAAACTGTTTTTAATTTCCTTTAACATAATATCATCCTGCAACTCTGTATTTGAATCGTGCTGTATATGAAGTTCCGAACTACCATACATAAAGGTTGGTTTTAACGCATCACCTTTTAAGAAGCACTTTAAGTATTGTAACTTTTACGCGGCCGATTATTTGTCCTTATACACTATTGCCGTTTAAATGATAACCATTTTTTCCCAGTGGCACTTAATGCAGGAAGGATTAGTATAGGTAAGTGAATGTTTTTTTAACTGCATTCGGTGCTTTATTTCTTTTCTATATTTTTCAATTTTTATTTTGAGATTTTATGCATTTTTGCCTCGTCGCGAACTGGGAACATAATTAATTGAATGAGAAATATATCTCTAATGAAATTCGAGGAAATAAGTGTTTCGTATTAGCAGCAAATTTTGTCGCCCGTCTGTCTCGAACAGAGGAGAATGTTTATGAGTAGCGCATGTGTATTAGGTAAGCGAAGCTAAATCGTCTGTGAAAAGGTGTTTCTTTTTTATTTGTTTCAGTTCTTTTATACATCATTTTAGATTTGCTATAGTATTGTGGCAAAGATTAGATAATTCTTCAGATGATATAATTTTTGCGCATTCTGAGTTATAAAATGTATGAGATGTAATGCTGTTAAGTGAAACTATCTGTAGAATGTCGTTATGGTAAATAAATGTAGTAAATTTATTCTATTGCGGTTTATGAGCGGTCAAAGAAGTAGATTTAATTCAATTCAATAAGTTTAAGTGAAATGTATGATAAAATCTGTATAATTTAATATTCTGTACAAGGAAGTCATGCGGTGTACACATCAAATTTTCTCAATAAAACAATACAAAAGGTTAGAAATGTGAAGACGAAGAAGTGGACGGTATGCACGAAATTTAATATATATTAGACATACGAAAGAGCTAAATTAGCTAGCATGATGGGGGGGGGGAAGGTATATATGTTATTATTGCAGTATTAGGAACTGGCTCTAGAAAAAATAGAATATGAATTAGAGGTTTCGTAATTTCCAAGATATTAAGAAAATTATTTGTAAGGAGTTTCTAATTTTTAATTTGTAATTAGATATAAAAATGAACTGGACAATGAACATTTTAACAGGACTGTCTTGTTCTTAAATATTCTTTTAGAATTCTCTAGCTGTCATTTTCCATGAAATAGTTACTATGTGCTCATCTGTAATTAGCAGATTCTTTAGTTTGAAACCCAGTCAAAATCTTTACGCAATTGCATGATTATACTCAAACTAACTTGGGTCACCTTTCGTTTCCTACACTTTGATACAGGGAGAAAATTGCAGTCACATAATGTAAGTGAAAATTATTATCATTAAAATGTTGAAGCAAGGGAGGCAACTATCAACTAAACGATTTTGATGAATGCATGCTTGTCATTGGAATTTTCTAGAAGATTTTATCTGTGATATGGATTGCCTCCGTAGACTTTATTGAAATGGAATTTAAAGTAACAGAAAAACTGCATTAGTGTGTTTCCTTTTTAATTTTACTTTTCGATAGCAGTTTTTTAATATCTTAGAAAATAATTTTATTAGGTCGTTATAAATTGCACTATTTTGCTAAATCCAGTTTGATGATTTATGACCCTCATATGTTTTATCTATATGTTTCATTCATAGAGAGCTTTCTAGCTACAAAATAGCAGAAATATTGGACCTGAAATTAGATTAAGAAGTTGAATATACATTGAATACATTGTAAGCAAAATATGGTGGCAGGTGTCAATGCTATACATTTATACACATAAACACAAGTGAATACGCAGAAAAATGACTTAGAAGCGAAATACTACTAAAGCGAGGCGAAAAGCGAAATACTAGAGGGAAAAGCACCTTTACAATTTGATCAGACAGTATATGTAAGGAAGCGCAAGTCGTGGCAAACAAATAGTGGTCTCAATATAGTGTTCCCTTACCTTCAAATGTAACAGCTGGAATTCAAGAGAATTAACAATGAACTCTCAGGAAGAGTTATGTAAGGAAGCCGAAGCCATGACAAATAATAGCGATCTCAGTCTAATGTTCCATCCCCTTCAAACGTAAGAGTTGGAATTCAAGTGATTTAACAATGAATTCCCAAGAAGAGAAACACAATTTCAAGATGATAGCTACCAAATAATGGTGTATGAGATATATAACCAATTGATCAAACGTTTCCTAGAAGTATGAGGCAGAAACATAAATAGGAACTACAGGGCTAGACTAATCTCTGAAAAACTGACACTAAAAATGCAGGAACAAAGTAATAGTAAATTCATTATTCCATAGCTTTAAATATTTCATCACATTTCATCGAATCTTCGTATTATTTCCAGGATAGCTGCTTTTTGTATATAGAATGACTTCATATTATTGACACTATGTAGATAATATCAAAATTTAAAAATTTTCTGTTTCCATTCTACTCAAAGAGAAAACATTTTAAAGAAATATTAAAGTTTCCATTAACCTGTATTTTATTTAAATAACTTTTAAAATTATTTCACCATTCGGTTTTTATTCACTTAATTTTAGCATTGTAAAAAGTCATCTCATTCATTCGTTATGAGTTGGTTTAATAGCGCTTCATAAATTACCATGACATTCAACGATACATAATTGCAAGTTTATTATCAGCAGTCAGCATTTAATAATGATTTCTTTTTGTATTTTACCTGCAGAGATTTTCTTTTCTACTTAATGTTACTTTTTTAATGTTGAATAATGATTAATTTTATAATCTTTTTATTTTATCAAGTCTTACGCACTTATAATTTTATATGCATGCTTTTCAAAATCTGGTGATTTATAAAGAATATAAAATTCTTGAAGAACGAAACACATCTGACTCTTTTTCTTGTATTATTGTTATACTAGCCATGTCTGTCCTTGAAGGAGTGACACACTTCATTTTATTATGCTCATCGCACATGGGTATTCATTCAGTGGTAAACTTTCCTCCATTACTAGGTTCACATCTTCTGCAATCACGCAGTCTGCTAATGCTCCAATGGCCATCTATTCTCATCATCCATTTACGACACATAAATAGGAATACCTCGGCCGTAGAAGAAATCCCGAAACATGTCCTCTTGGGCACTGATTGAAGAAGCACAAATCGGAAATCCAGAGTGGAAGGAGCTCCACCAATGGCCACACGTCTCGGTGGAGTAGGACCCTATTGGAAACTCTGATTGGTAAGAAGCAGGGAGTAATTGAGAGAATGAAGAATCTGGTGTAGTATCCCGAATGGGGGTGGGGAAGATTAAGACACTCCATTCTCGCGTGACCGAGTTCCATCCATCATCGCAGGATTGTATCTCCGAAGAAGTTATTTTCCGTCTTTGCAGAGGCCCCATGAAAAATGGCCGCTATTTTGAAGAAGGGGGAGGTGACAGAGGGGGCGATTGCATCGGGAGCAATCTCCGTCATCGCTATTACGTCGTTTCCCATCACCTGACTGAGCATTGATTCCCTCCATCCACTTATCTTTACCCTCCTTCTCTTCTTCGCCGTTCTTCGTCTTCTTTTCGCTTGTTTACTAGATCGTTGATTGCCACCACCGGCGTGATAGAAATAAAACGAACGGTCACAGTTATACATACAGGAATCATGGTAATGGGCTTTTCTTCGCTCTTTTTTTTAAAGCCTTTCTTTTTTTTATTCCCTTTCTTTTTGTTTGTTTCTTTTTTTTTTCAAATAATGATGACAATGGATCTAATGATCTCCGTGGAGCGGGCACAGAAAAATGCAAGGATGTTTATTTCGGTCGTAAAATGGCGCTTGATGTTGTTCGAAAGCGGAATATTTTGTATTTTTTACACCCATCAGCGCATCAAGGAGAGCTTTCTCAATGCAAATGGGACTTCTTTTTGTTTATTCTTTTCCCTGAGAGTGCCGATAAAAGAAGAGCAGTAAAAATCTCGTTAGGAGTTACTAATTTATGCACGATATATGAGTTACACAGTTCAACCATACAGAAAACGAGATCGTACAGCGGAAGCAGAATAAAAGCAATGATGTTCTCAGAGAATTGCAAATGGCGCAACTGCAGAATGTTTTACCAACCAACGCCACTGAAGTTAATTCACGTCATATCAATGAAGTCCTGCATGTAGTAAATCTAAGTAGATTTATAGCCCTTTTTTTATTTAAATTTCAACTAAAACGTAATTTTCTTTGACTTCATTAAAGACTGCTCCGCTACGATACAATGTTATTTTAATATTATCCTTATACAATTTTATTGACCCAAAAGCAGTACTTCTATGTTTAGAAATAAAAAGCGAATTCAATATATTTAATTTGAAATTATAAATACATTACAACTGGGCTTCTGAATGCCTACAAAAAACAATGATTTTGAGTAAATTTTCAACGCAGTATTTACCTCACATTTATTAGTGACCATTGACATTGATTGAAGAAGTTTTGTCTAAAATTTACTTTATTTAAACGAGTATAAAGAAAACTATTGTAGGATTATAATCGCCATTTTATTTTTAATTAATGAAAGGAAAATTTAAAATTTATGACATAATAGTAAAATATTCACTCTAGTATATTTATTAATGGTTTCGCAAAATATTCTGAAACAAAACTTGATAATAATCCTTTAACTGAGGTCTTATAATTTTAAGGTATTGCATGAAGAGTTCCAATACTATATAACGGTAATAACAGTTTATCAGCATTGCAAACGATTGCAGAAATACAAAAGAGGGTTATTAATATCTTTATCACTAAAAACTAGCAACATGTGAAATTAGTATAATCAAACAAAAAAGATACAATAAAATTAACATCAAAGACCAATATTAAAAACCGAATGATTCTATATCAGTTTCCAAAAATGTGACGTTAGAAACATCTCTTTACTGATTGTATTAACGCTGTAAATTGTCATAAAGATTTCAGTTGATGTTATAAATAGGTCTTATTATAGAGAGCCTGATAGCAAAATTTTTAGACTACTTTGCTTTGTTATAAAGAAAAGTCTACTTGGAATTTTTTTAACTGCAGGTATATTTTTGAAAGTACGAATTATCAACGGCTACGTGACAGTTTTGTTTTTATGAAAAATAGCTTTTTTAAAGATTGATAAAAGACTACGTTTGCTGCTCTTTCCGAAGAAAATTATTAAAAAACGACTGGAAAGCCATGTTTTTTTTATCTAAAACTACGAGAGGTAATGTTGTCAACAAGAAATGTAAAAAGTCAAAGTTTAGTTTCAAGTGGAAAAAATGTTCCAAATACATAGCTAAGGGAGAAAAAAAGAATATTTTAAATGTTACAAAGGTAAAATCTTTAATGTTAAGAGACATTTCGTGAAGTAAAAGGACTGTTGCAAAATCATTAAAGTTCCCATTATCAACTGTAAACAAATTGATTAATGCAAATTTTAACCTTATAAAGACTAAAAAATAATGCTTGTCGCCTTTCTACACGATATATTGCCGAAAGCAGAATACGTTGCAGAATTCTTTGTGAGAAACATTTATCCGCATAAAAATAAAAAAGTGTTGTCACAATAAATGGGTCTTGAGTGTATTTAAAAGATTACAATAATAAGAGATCTATTTATTATCATCAAAGAGGGAAAACAAATCTTAAAAACATGGTTCAAAGAATCTAAAGAAAGTCTTTGAAAACTATTTATGGTTGTTTCTGGTTTTTCATATGATGACAAATTAAAAGTAAAGAATGTGGAGAGAAATGTTGATATTAACTCCACATATTTTCAGGAACATATTTTATTCCAAATTTTCAAATACAAATTACATAGAAATACTTCTGTTTACCCACTGTGCCATCAATCAGTAGAACCGCTTCAAGATAAAGCAAGCAGCCGCACGTCAAAATCCACTGTTAATTTACTGAAAAAATTGGAACAAGATATATGTATCAAGATCTTACCTTTCACACATATTCCTACTAAATCTCTTGATGTATCACCCATGAAGATTTGAGCTTTTGGACGTTTGAAAAGCGGATTGTCCAAAGGTCGAGCTTACAACCCTCCTTGGACTTTCGAAGGCTGAGCAAAAAAATAGGACAAAATATCTTCCACAGTACAACAGAAGTTTTACTGTCTGGGAAATTACGGTGTAGAAAGATAGAGAAGAATAAGGGTTATCAAACAGAACACTTAAAATACAAAACTTTTATGTATTTCAATATATACTAAACTTTTAAGTATTTATGTAAAAATTGTCTAAAAAATATGCTAACAGTATAAGACTACATTTCGCTCTGTCGCAGCTTTTGTCAAGACTAGTGGATGCTGCATGCGCGGTAGCGTAACGTAACATAACATAACGTACTATAACAGTACACAAATTTTGGAAAGACTTTAGAGTTGGAAATCGAAGCAAAAAATAATGTAATAAAAACGTCAAAACCAGTATTTCCAAACGAAGCATTGAACTGTTACATTAAAAAATAAATCTTACATTGTGCGTAAAAGAAAAGCTCTTTTTTACAATTTTAAAATAGTTTTTTTAATTCGTAAATAAATCCTTTAATATATTTCTGTATCTAAGCAGTTATCAGGTGTGGATATTTTCTTACATTTGGAGCACGTAAAAGGAAATGGAAACAAATCTCTGTAAAGTTACTGCTAAAAATAAATATTCTGTGTGGACAATATTTTTAGACAACATTTTAGATGTTACGACATGGAGAGGAAAGGATTTTGCATAAAGGAATTACAAGAGTCAGAATTTTCGAAACACTTGATCAGTGCATTAACTATTACGAGAAGATCACGCTGAAAATATGCCTTTCAATTCTTACAATAGGACAAATAAACATGAAATTTGTATGGCAATTGAGAATTAAATATAATATTAAAATAGATACAACAATTAAATTTAGATGGAGCAATCACAGAGGCTGTTGGCACATTTTTTAGACGATTTTTATTATAATTACAGAAATATTTTACCCAAAATTTTATGTTTTAAATGTTCTGTTTGATAATCCTTATTCTTTATTATCTTTATACTCGGTAATTTCCAAAACAATGAAGTCTTTTGTAGTAAAGGAAGAGATATTTTATCTAATTGCTCTAGAACAAATTTCCAAAGTCTATAGAGGGTGTAGGTCAACGTTTGGACAAC
Source organism: Stegodyphus mimosarum (assembly GCA_000611955.2). NCBI lineage: Eukaryota > Metazoa > Arthropoda > Arachnida > Araneae > Eresidae > Stegodyphus > Stegodyphus mimosarum. The sequence goes on along the minus strand of KK121583.1, from coordinate 163,731 downwards.
CCGCTTTTTAAAAGTTCAAAAGCAAAAAAATACATTGGTGATAGATTAGGAGACTTAGTAGGGATACGAGTGAAGGGTATGGCTTTAATACCCATTTCTTGTTCTATTTTTTCCCAGCAAATCAACATTAGATTTGGACGTGTTCAATTTGCTTAATCTTGGTGTAGTTCTATTGATTGATCCCACTGTGTGTAAAGAGAAGGTATTTAATTTTTTTTAATAAGGTATGAAGATTCGCCACTCTCTTTATTTTTAATTTGCCATTATATGAAAAACCAGCAATAGTTATAAATCCCTTAGAAAAACTTTCTTTAGATTCCTTGAATCAGTTTTAAGATTTTTTCTCCTCTTTGGTCATAACAAATAGATCTCCTTTTACTGCAGTTATTTAAATACAACCAAGATTCGTCTATTGTGACAACATTTTTCCATTTTTGTCCGGATATATGTTTCTCATAGAGAATTCTGCAGCGAGTTCTGCTTTCGGCTATATGTCGTGTAGAAAGATGATGCACATTATGTTTTTTCGCCTTTTTGAGATTCAAATCAGCATTAATTACCTAGTTTGCAGTTGACACTGAGAATTTTAATGATTTTGCAACTGTCCTTAGTGGATTTTATGTTAACATTAAAATCTTACTTTTGCAACATTCGGAACATTCTCTTTTTCTCCTGGACATGTCTTTTTAACAATTTTTCTACTGAAGCTAAATTTTGACGTTCTTATCCCTTTGTAGTTGACCACATTACCTATCGAAAAACCATGGCTTTCACAACGTTTTCTAATAACTAGATACGAATAAATGTCTTGGGAAAGAACATACGAACATAGCCTTCCACCCATTGCCTCTTTAAAAGCGACATTTTGCATGCACACAAAACTGTCGCGTAGTAGACGATAATTTATATACTCAAAAATATTGTTTCAGTTAAAAACAAATTCCAGGCAGAATTTTTTTTTTTACGAAAAGCAAAGTTGTTTGAAAAGTGTTTGAACAGCCTCTGTAAAAGCGTTTTTAATTAAACGCAGGCGAGAAGATACATACAAAATTTATTTAAAAATGCAAAATACTTAAAATTATTAGGAACAGAGTAGAGCATCTCTTTACTATTTTTTAATGAATGTGGACAGAAAAACTATAAATGCTGGAAATGATTAGGCTTGGGAACTATTATACATTTCGAATAAATAATATTTTTTAAATGAACACGAATATACTATATTAAAAGACATGTTTCAAGAAAAGAGTAATGCACTGTTCATTTATCCTTTGCTTAATTTTGGTTCAGTTTGCAGGGTTTATTTCTGTTAATTAGCTAGCTATTGTATGTTCTGATTGGGAACTATGTCTTCTGTCTTTCCATTTTCCTGCGAGATTATAGATTATCTCGCGTGTATTTAAGTGACTTTCAGATTGCTTAGACAAAGCGTGTTCTGGAGAACGTGTTAGCTCGCGTATATTTAAATGAGGATTTGAGATTACTTAGACAAAGTGTGTTCTGCCTGCTGAAGGTCACGTTTCTGTTTTGTTTTTCTATGATAAGTGTTCCTTTCTTCGGCATTGCTTTATTCTTGACGGTGGTATATTCACTGCGGTGTAAGCTTGAGAGCCAACAACCGGGTTTAAATTACTCTGCGTAGCCTTTGGGTAATAAGTACTTAGTTTTAATTTAAAATTCTGTCTTGAGTTCTTGTCTTGAGCCATAAATGCTTTCTGATTTATAAACACCAGATGTGCCTTCTGTTCAATTTACTTAGTTTTAAATAAAAGGGTCTTTTACATCCATCTTACATTGCTGTTTCATATTAGACACAGCAATAAGTCGCTTGCAGTCTAAGAAGGATTTGTCACAAGTTACATTTAGGAAAAGCTATGTTCTCTACATGTTGAAAATATAATTTGTCGAGATTTAATAATATTTTCGCGATACACTTCACTTCCACTGTGAGCACAGGAAAGCGGTTTAATATTTACTACAACTTCTTAAGTCTCCAGTAAGTTCTGCATACAATTTTTCTTTCTTTTTTTATTTTTAATTCAGTTTTATGTTATACCTTCACATTCTTTGTACACCCAAATTGTAAACCGATTGTAAAATTTCTGAATTCTAATAGAAAACATCCAATGAAAACTTATATATATAAATTTATTTCATCTTGCAAAGGAAATAATAAATTAAAACAACACTAATAGTGTAGACGGTAAACTTAAGACCATGTTTGAAGTATTAGAATATTATCGTAGTGCCAATTCGAAAAAAAAAGTAACGCAAGTAATAAATTTTTACTTTGCCTCAATGTTTTCCCTCCAATTATGAAAATGCTGCCTTGAAAAACAATTAATGCAGTAAAGCAATAACTATTCAGGAAATAATAAGTTCCGGAGTAAATGCTGTCAAGTACTTCTTTCGAGACTGGATGATCACTTGGAAGCGAATGCAGTGTGGGATGTTTTAGGATGCAGGCGGTTAAACGATCATTGCGCAAAGGATAAATCGTAGCTCAGCTGCATTCTAATAACCAACAAAAAAAGAATGATATTAATGAAAAAAATAAATGTAAATTCACTACGAATTAAAAATTAAAAATGGGTAAAATATGAGAATATAAATAATCTTGAAAGGACAATTTGGCGCAATCAAGAATTAATGGCCAATTTCTAAGAATAGTTCGAAATTTATGTAAAGTGAGTCAAACTTTACTGATAATAGATAAGTACACTCACTTCTAAAAGTTAAGCACGGAGAGAAAAATGCTAATTTCCGGAAGCCAATCAGAATTGAAGAGGATGCAATTCGCTGCAGAGATAGATGGAAGTATGCAAATATATTAGGCAACAGCCAATCGCGCTTTCATGTAAAAAAATATGCAAAAAAGGCAGTCTTATAAGAAGTCAGCTTTATTTTAAGAAGCCAGCTTTATGAAGGGTTGCAGAAGTTGATTGTAAATGCTGATAGAAGGTGTTTAAAACTTTCTTACAATTTAGTTTCAAGACATACGTGTTTCTATGACTTCCAGAAGACGAATTCAAGATTCTGAGCGCTGGCGTGCTGTGGGGCGCATTGAACTGAAGCAGAACAGTCAATCACAGATGTTGCTCTTTTCTTCGGCGTTCATCATTCTGTAATTTCACGTTTATGGAAACAATTCCAAACCACACAGACACTGTCCGAGGCCCGTAGCCTGTCGCCCAAGGCTTACAACCTCCGCGGAAGATCGATATATTGCTATTGTAGCCAAGCGGAATCACAGAGCTACCTCCACACGTGTGACATCTGTAGTTAGAGCATGTATTGGTAAGGCGATATCTGCAGTTACTGTACGCCGAAGATTACATATGAGTGGACTTCACGCCCGAGTACCTCGAGTTTGTGTTCCTTTATCCGTCCAATCAGGAAGGGCACAATTACAGTGGTGCCGGGAACATGTCAATTGGAATGTGTCTGACTGAGGCAATGTCATGTTTACTGATGAGTCAAGTTTTGCTCTGGAGCCAGGTGACAAGCGTACAAGGATATGGCGTGAACAACGAACACGCAGTCAGTCCCAATGGCCCTACTTTTGTTTTAATGGATGATAATGCACAGCCCCATAGATCTGACATCGTCCATGACTAGCTGGAGAGTGAAGGGATTGCGCGCATGGCGTTGCTAGCATATTCACCAGACCTTAATCCCATTGAAAATCTTTGGGATGCTCTCGGTCGTGCTGTATCTTCACGTTTCCCACCTCCAGCTACTCTTATTGAGCTGGAAACTGCTCTACAAGAAGAATGGCGATTGCTTAATTCTGCGGTGGTTCACCACCTAATTGAAAGCATGGTCACAAGGTGTAAACTTTGTATACAGATGAGGGGGGATTACATACCCTATCAATATCCTTTTTTTCATTTCTCCAATATGTCATTATCTGATAACTTACAAAAAATTAATATTGTTTTCATTTCTATATATAATTATTGATTTTGTTTCATGCATAAATATATATGCTACTTTCCTGCCGAATATTGTGTCAATAAAAGCAGTATTTGTTGATTTTTGTGCATTTTATATCTTCGTGCTTAACTTTTGGAAGTGAGTGTATAAGACCTATCGTTCTTTCCATAGACGTCTCATTTCTACTCACAATCAGAAGGACACAGAACCGTAATCATTAAGGAAACTGTAATCATTGAATAAACATCTGATATGTTGAATAAATATGTGCCTAAACTTTGAAACTGGTACTCTTCTAAAATTGTTTTAAAAACCTTTTCGGTTAGTAATTTAATTCACTAGACTTCGCATTTGATTATTTTTAATAAAAATGTAGTACCTGAGAAAGAATAGATAAATCGGAAATAAAGAAATACCAACTAAATATAAAAGAACTTTTGATGTTAATAAGAATAAAAATTTTCGCAGGTAAACAAAGTATTTTAATTTGAATACTTTTCCGAAAGATGAGAATGATAGCTCTTCTGATAAAAAGCGAGAAATGCATCTTTGGTCGAGGAAGTAAAGTGTTTCTTCTTTCGTTTCCATTTTTTTATTGAATTGTTCTTTTATTCGAATTTTCTGTTGGTGGAAGATAACGACAGTCTTTTATTTTAACATTCGACTTTGTTCTTTCACGGGCTGTACCCTAACTCACTTTGTGCAACGTGGTAAAATTTGTTAAATAAAACAGTTTTTACGAGTAAAGAATCATTAGATTACAATAAAACTAAGTTTAGTGATTTTCTGAGATAATTTACTTTGTTTAACAAAGTAGTTAAAAGTGGACATTTGCTTTTAATTAAAAATATTTGAAAGGCTTTGTATAGTAAAGTACGACAGGAAAAAGAGGTAGAAAACTTATCTGAAGACTTTGATTTCATGATATTCTGATTGAAATATCATATCTCGAGTGTAAAACAAAATATTAATGATGAGTTTTACAGAAAAATGTTGGCTTATGCAGTTGTTCAATTTGAATTTAATTATTTAAGTCTCATATTAGAATTTGTTCTCCTTCTTTATAATTATGCACAGAAGTGAATACATTTAGAGTATTAAATAAATGAAATAGCTGCCAAAAAATATTCGCAGATCACAGCAAGAGTGACTGAAGTTCTTGCTATAAATTCTGAGTGTGTGTTTACCTGCATAGGAATTTATTTTCCAGTGGTCTGAAATCGTACTTGCAAGCTAGAATACACTTTAATAGTAACTCCAGGCGAGAGTCGGCGGAGTTTATTACTTTTCGACAAAAGTCCTTTGAATTTTACCTTGAACATGTTGCAGCTAAATATTATAATGGTTTCTTCTTATTTGTAATGAATTTTGTATTTAGTTCCTACAAGATGTAAAGGCTGCTTTAAGTGGTATATTATAAATATACTGTAACTACTTTACATATCGACAGGGAGAGTCAGAAATGTGGCTATACATTTAACTTCATTATGTAATAGGAATATCTTGGCTAGTAGAACTTAAAGTAATTGAAAAATTTAAGTTTTCCAACTGACGAATATTCTACAGGTTCATCTAATTGCTTTAAAATGCTTACTATTTCAAATGCTTTCACGCCTTACGGCTGCTGGTACGAATCCTTTCAGGAGGTTTTTCTCACTTGGAGTTTCACGTTATAATAAGTTGTTTTCTTCAATTTGAAGCAGTTTGTAGCAATGATGCTGCATTAAAATCGCGTTTATTCGTTCTATTGGGCTCACGGTATGCATTGTCAGCTTTGCTTTGTATGTTCAGAGCCATCTTGGTTAAAGATTTAAGCTAATGTACACGATCCTTAAAATTAAAAGGACGGACGGAAAAAAATCCCAACACTAAGGAAACGTTATTCTAGAGTCATGATATTTAGACAATGCATTTGTCCAGTTAACATGCTTAATTGATTAAATTTTCAAGATCACAGGTTAATTTAAGCCCAAGAAAATGCATTTCAAATGTGAAATGCTGTTACATTAATAGCCGATTTAACCTTCAGAATTTTGAATGCAAGCCTGCAAACGTCATGCATTGTGTCATACAGGTGCTGAATGTCACTTTGTGGTACTTTACTTATTGTAACTTGTTCTGTCAATATTCGGACGGTCAATGCTGGCTGGGGATGATGCTGGAATTGTCGTCCAGAGATATCCCATCTGTGCTCAATTGGAGAGAGATCTGGTGATCTCGCAGGCCAAAGTAGCATGTCGACAATATGTAAAGCACGTTGCATTACAACAGCGGTATGAGGGTGAGCGTTATGCATTATGAAAACTGTTGTGTTGTGAAAACTTGAGTTGTGTTCATGAATGGCAGCATTACAGGTTGAATTACCAGACTGACGTATAAATTTGTAGTCAGTGTGTTTGGGATAACCATGAAAGTACTCCTGCTGTGATACAAAATTGCTGGCCAGACCATGATTCTAGGTGTAGTCCAGTGTACCTAGGCCGCAGACAGTTTGGTTACAGACGTCCTCCTGGCCTTCTTCTGGCTAGCACACGGCTATCACTGGCACCAAGGCAGAACCTGCTTTCATCAGAAAACACAGCAGTTCTCCACTCCGTCCTCCAATGAGCTCTGGTTTGACACCACTGCAGTCGCAAACGGCAATGGCTTGGCGTCAGTGGAATGCACTCTATAGGGCGCCTTGGTTGGAGTGTCCTTGAAGTAACCGATTTGTAACAGTTCGTTGTGTTAACTGCAGCTGTGGTACCAACTGCAGCTCGAATTTCTGCCGCAGACGTAGTACGATGTGCCACAGCCGTATGCCGAAGACGACCGTCATTCCTCTCAGTAGTTCCACGTGGCCCTCAGGAACCCGGTCTTCTTGAAGCAGTACCTTCATTTAACCACTGCCCTCAACAATCATGCACAATGGATACATTCCAGCCAAGTCTTTCTGCAGTATCGCGGAAAGAATATGCACCTTCTCGTAGCCCTATTACACGACCTCGTTCACACTCGGTGAGCTGTTGATAATATCTTCTTCGTCTTCTTAAAAGTATTCTTGGCCAACATCAACTCAATGCGTCAGATTTCAAAGATAGATAACAGTCACGAACTTTACAGCACGCATTTAAAACAAACCAGATTTGCAAGTTCTGAATGGCGCTACTAGCGTCACACTTGTGCGCGAAGCGCGAAATTTGAACTGATGTCATCTTTCAGATATATAAACAAGCCTACCAAATGTTGTTTATCTAACACAAGTTTTTCTTTATGCTGGGATTTTTTTTTCCGTCAGTGTACCTTCTCTACTAGTCGTATATTACAAGGTAAGGCGCGCTGACTACCTTAAGGCATCATATAAGTTACGCTAGAAAATGCCAAACTAGTTATGTAGCGGATTATGCAAGTATTCAAATCCATTCAAGAAGTTTAAAATTCAGTATTATATAACATTTCAGTCTTTATTTGTATTTAGTAATGCATTACCTTTATTCAAATATTTAGCCTTAGATCATTTACTTCAAATATATTTCTCATTAATTTGTATATTGGTAGTTCTTAATAAGTATTATAATAATTAATTTTTATTTATTTTCATTTTTATCATTGTATTGAGTATTTTTGTGGTGATAAATTGTCAGCAGCAAGGGTCCAACTTCTTGGTTCGATAAAATGGCAACATCAGTTAAGAGCTTAGTTCAGTCATATTCATTGATTTAAGTATACAATTCTAATTCAGATCTCACTAAATATTTGAATTTTAAGGAAGGAATACTGAGATTATAATTAACTTAAATTTCTGAAATATTAATTAATACTATGTCTCTTAAATAAATGACAAAAACATAATTTCATGCTTTTGTTTAGAAATAAAATATATTATTTATCTTAAGAAAATATTTAAATTTTTAATACTTATTCAGCAAACTCTTAACGTCGTTATCAGAAGAAATACGTAGTTAAAGTAAAAAAGCATTCTCTGAAGAAAGCAAAAGACACTTTTAAGACTAAAAAAGGAAAAGCCTTTATAGTCATTGCGATCAATCAAAAACATCTGATGAAAGATTTTTTATTAACTCGAATTTGAAAAACCTTAGCTTGTAGTTATTTCTCTAAATATGGGCAGTGAGGATTTCTGATTCATTTATTTCCTCTATATTCGGATATCGATGCCGCACTCTGCATCTGGGATCTATTCAGAGCCAAATGCAAAAGTCAATGATAAACATTTCAGTTACAGCCTGCTTCTTCTGTTCATCTTCAATTAATATAAAATGTAAATTTTATTAATATGTTTGAATTAATATTACATTTATAAAGCGGTGTTAAATTTTTATTTTCTGATTTGTTAGTCAAGTTATATTTAATTAATATAATATCCTATTTTATAGACTCGACTAGAGAAAGTTTTTCTATAGTCTACCATTTACAAAAGCTTGATAAGCTTCGGTTTACGTTTCAATTTGTTGACGCGCTCTATGGTTCACATATAGAGCACAAAATAAAAATTTCCTTCATCATTTATCTGCGCACCTATCCAAAGACTATCTATCTTCTAGCTGTCCATAGCCTATTAGAATTATTTATTTATTTCTCTGATTTTGAATGTTAATTGTCTCGAGAGGAGGAAACGCCTCTGGAAAGTGATTTCCTTCAACAATCCAGGCCATTTATATATCCAACAATATTCCATTTGCAAGAGGTCCAGAGGCCCAAGAATATTTTTACTGACACTCCCAAATTAATTATATGCATGCGCATCTTAATACGTATCCAAATAATTGCAGATATTTATTAGGAGAATAAGAGTCCAGATATAAATAGGAGTGGCATTTCCGAAATACGATCAAGAAAATACTTTTTTCATGGCAGGTTTGGGATCTTTAAAGCTTTTTAAAGCGAAACCCGAGGATGGTTAGATATTTGAAGAAAATGCGCTAGCACCTTTAGCCAAACTCTAAAAATACTAGCGAAATCGTGAAAATTTAACCTAGTAGCCTATTCTTATCGTCACTAAACTTCAAAGGAACCTACAGATATTCGGTTTGTATCAAATATTAGTAACTGGTAGATCAAATGTTAGGAAAGTAAACACATAATCAGAAATTCCTTTGGTATATAAGCAAAGCCGGACTATGACTGGCCCGGGATTTCTTTAAGAAATTACGAATTTCCCCAAACTATCATAAAAAGAATTATTTTCTTGATTTTAATGCCAAATTACCTATGATATTTTAAACAGGGATTTATGTATTATTAATAAATTGCCTTAAGTTCAAGAACTTATTGAAGAACAAGATATGCTTACTTTTGAAAGTTCATTTGAATGGCATTTTCAAATAACGGCATTAAAAATGCCGTTATGAGGTTCAACTATTTATATCTAAAGTTCTAACTCCGAACCCCACGAACACTTAACAAGCGAATGATCGCTTAAGCGTGAACAGAACACGTGAGACTTGAGAAAACCTTTCATTAAAAACCCTTTATTATTCAGTATATTTACAATCAGTTCCGACTTGGAACTTTACATAAGCCGCCACTCAGGCTTGAACTTAATACTAATAATTTGAACTAAAACTAGCTTAACCAAAGCTCTTAAAGAATATAGCGGAAGCTATCAGAATCTAACTATGTAGAGACATTAGGTTATTTAGAAGCAGGAATCATGAAAAATGAGCAACGCCTTCGCCGGGAATCGAATCGCGGACCTCTGAAATACCGGCTCAGTGTGCTGACCACTACACCACGAAGGCACGCTAAGAATGTGGGAGATATACCTTATATACTCCCCTTTTTAAAGGGCGACTAGGGTTTTAGGGCACCTAGTCGCCAAATCCTGGGTGTGGAGAGTCATCATCCACAACCCTTTTAGTTCGGGCGCCACTGTAGAGACATTAGGTTATTTAGAAGCAGGAATCATGAAAATGAGCAACGCCTTCGCCGGGAATCGAACCGCGGACCTATGAAATACCGGCTCAGTGTGCTGACCACTACACCACGAAGGCACGCTAAGAATGTGGGAGATATACCTTATAACTAGTTGGCCCCTAAGTATTAATTAAATCGGTGAAGCCTAGCAACGGCCTAAGGTATGGCCGAGCGTAATAATAGCTAAGAGAGATGTAGCCAGAAGGCAAACGCGCGCTAGTCAGGAAATCAGACTCTCTCTCCTGAAGTCGGTTAAGTCACGACTTAAATAGTACTCATCCTCATTTGCATTATCTGCGTTTCTGAAATTACATTCTGGCAGGAAATTGTAAGCTGAAATTAGAATAAGATAGGAAAGATACAAAACTTAAAATAACAGTTAATTAACATAATGTAAACCTTACACCGTAAAATGAAAATTTATACATTCTTACAGATATCATAAAAAGTATTCTAGGCCGTTAAATTCTTGTCAGTAACTTATTGTTTTTTCTAACATATTTATGAGAACTAATATATATATATATTAGCTCTCATAAATAGTTACGAGAGATAATTTATATATAATTCGTATATAAGTGTAGAGAAAGACAGCTTTTATACTTTTTCATATATTATATAGAGAATATAATTATAGATAGTAATTAGGCATTGACAAGTTTTTCCTAATCGATTCCGATTCGTTGGCAAGATGTTAAGATAAATCTATCGAACTGAGGACTTATGACTGTAAACAAAGAAGTTAAGGTAGCGAGTGCGAACTCTTAAGGCTTTCAAAAGTAAGCATATCATAACAATACAGACAGTATAATGCCGAAATACTATGAAGAGAAAATACACCAACTTCTAAAATAGGCACGCGTATATGCAGAATGACAATGAGTACTAAGCATGTTACATATAATTACAATATTTATGCATTAAGGATGGCCCGCTGCCTTCTACTGTGCATAGGATTGCTATAATTGTAATCACATATATTATTTTGCTCCTGGCTCTTTTGAAACCTACAAGCTAGATGGTAATAATGTGCCCTTAGCTGAACTAATCTTAATTCTTCATGAATGCAATTAAGTTTGCATAGCATAGGAAGTTAGTGACCTGACTCATAATACTATTCTGAGGCATTTTCAGTTTCTTACCATTTATTTTACATCAATAAGGCCAAAATGGGCATGCATTAAAAAAGCACGGGACGCAAGCTGGATTTATAAATGAGTAGCTAGTTGTCTACAGATAGAACGCTATTCCGAGCAATTGAGGGACAGAGTTTAGATTTTAAACACTCGAAACTTCTGTACAGTAGATTCAATGTGCGAGATCCAAGGGGCAATGAAGATCACCCCAATGCGGATTACCCGAAGATAAGAAACTTGCTTAGCCCAGGGTATCGTTGTTCCGTAGAACTTGAGATAGTCTTAATTTTTCTTCGTTTTGTGAAGACGCCAGTTTTAGTTTTACCGACATTGACCAGATATCCCATTTCTTATGCCAAGTATCAAGTGCTTGAACATGGTTTTAGAACTTTTATCTATGGGGATTATTTAATTTACTTAATAGTTAATTTTACTCTGAAGCAATCTTTCACATTTCTCTTGCTTTCAACTTACCTTTTTGTCAGATTGTAAATGAATTAGCACACGTGTACTCAAATGACGTAGTATTTAGGGGCAGGTTTTGGAAGGCGAATTTAGAGCGTGTTATGTCTGCTTAAAGACTACGTTACTATACTTGATTTACTAGCTATTGGATTTCTGTAGAATTGAACGCTTCTTGCCATTAGATTTGTTTAGACCGACTTTCTAGTCAGAGTCATCGTGGGAGTTAAGTAACCTGTGAAGCCGTTAGGCTAATTTACGCTATTTAATTTTAAGTTACTGGATACCCTTTTAAGTTAAAATAAAAGTGTTGGGTTTTGCAAGCACGAATCGGTGCCTTCTGTGAATATAAATTTGCGTTTTTAAAGGGTTCTTTGGACTTTGTCATACTTAAGACTTAGGGATAATTTCCTACGCAGTCTTTTTAACGTCTAGTTACTTTATGCAACCTAGTTACTTTATACGAGAAGTTATAAATTGTTGGATCATTAGACTAGGAAATGCACTTTGTGCAAGGATCACTGTATCTTCAGCATGCATTGCAAGTGCAATGGTGGGAATGTAGTTCGTGTAAGTGTAAAAAGAGTGGGACCAAGTAGGGATCGTTTGGGAACGCCTGCTAAGTTAGTACAACGGATGGAATATGTAGCAGAAACAAGAATGACAAAATGTCTAATTTCGCAAAGTCTGTATAATCATTTATAAAATCGCGTATCTTACGAGAAAAATCTATTTGCATTCCATGTAATAGCATTAATAGAATCATGCACATTAATACACATTACTTATTAATGGAACTGAAAATTTCTTTGAAACCTTTCGGTGTCCTAATCGCTTTAAATATTTAGGTACTCCCACTCATATTTTCACTTTAACGCTTCTTACCTCGAACACAATCATCAGAAATATTATATTACCAGAAAATTCTAATTTGAATAAATCGCAAATTAGAGTAACTAGGTACAGGATGATTCAACTTAGGCAGGTAAAATGGGTAAGATGAATGATAATGAACTGGGCAATGTGGAAGGAAGGTCAAAATTGCAATATGAATTACAATGAAAATGGAAAGCTAAAAATTAACTATCACTTAAAATAAGCTGGCGTATTAAACTTAAATGATTTTGATATTCGTGTTGTCTGTTCAAGAAAAAGATACTGAATGAAATTAAAAGGACTGTTAGTATAACGATCCAGGTTCCCGAAATACTTAAGTATTTAGAAGCGGCTATGGTTCGAACGGCAGAAAGGTTCTGATATACTTCAATTTTTAAGCCTAGAAGAAATTCACGATATGATCACAGGTTAAAAACTCTTCATAGTTGGAATAATTGGTTAAAAATTTACTTAACTAAACAATAATGCACAATTATCTTACTATTATTATGTTAATAAAATGTATTCTCATTTAGTGGAAAATCATATTCAAGTCTTTTCGTTGCTAGAATCGAAAATTAACTAAGCACCAAATTTTACAAAATATATTATTAATTTAATATGGCTGGAAATATTGGTATTATCGCAAGAGGCCACTGAGACTGTGGTATATTTTGTCTGGAAAAATCTTACGTTGTCTGTTTAGTCATTCAAATTTTTGCTGTTCTTATGGTAACAATATTGATTGCAAAATAAAATTTTGCTTTCGAAATGAAAGAGTTCTTGGAGATGAAATGGGAAGTAATGCTTATTTTAGTATATTCCTTTAATATTTAACATTATAATTTATATTCACTCTAAATTCATATTTTTTTGATAATTTCCGTAAGCAAACCTTTCGTAACGCAGCTGTTTCTGTATTTAGATGAGATTTCCAACCTGCATTACGACATAGTTATTCTATTAATTTTCTTACTTTATCTGAGATTTTTAATGTACTTCAACTGAGGAAATAAACTTTTTTTGCAGAAAAATTTGTAACCATTAACAAATATATACAAATTTGAAACACACATTAAGTACTATCTTCTATAATTAACTTACAACGGTCACTTTGATTGAATGTTTTTACTGAAATTTGGAATCCCACAGAATCAGAGATAGTTGTTAAATACAAACATGATAAGTTGTACACATAAAAACGACCAATATCCGTTAACGACCATTCCACTTTAGCGGAGAGTTAATGAATTTCCGACTTGCGAATACTTTCCTATTTCGCCAATGCACAAAAATACTGGTCGTTTAAGTGTTCGTAGATAGATGTTCAACTATTTTGTGACTTTTACAGATGCCGTTTAATAAATGCAAGTAATGATTTAATAAATGTTTTGTGTATATTTAGGGCACTAAAAGAAATACCCATTAAAAAATAAACATCAATACACTGCAAACTTTTTTCTGATTATTTATGTGTATAAAATATGCGTTTTTTACTGATGTACATTTAAGAACCACAAGAATAGAAAATTTTCAATACTGCAGTTTGTTCAGGCCCTTATCATGAGCATTAGGCAGAATGTTATACGCAATTCAATACGTTTCCTTATACAAGCCTCATTTTTAACTCGCCGTCTTATCCTACCAACAACCTCTCGAGAGGACTTTTGGCTCGCCGCATTTTTAGAGTGCCCCTAATGCCGCGCAGATACTACACATATGCTATCCACTATACTGGTTGAACGGGTTAAGAAGTGTAACTGTGATAATAATACTCTCTATCTGAAAACGTTTAAATAGCCTTACATTATTACTTAAAATTAATCTTACTTGTTTTTTCGGCGCTTACATTTGAGCATTTCGTGAATTTATAATCATCTAGCTACAATTCAGAAATCTGGCTCTGTTGAAAAATTTCAACTGCTCCTTGAAAAAGACTCAAAATTTTCCAATTATATATTCCATTATAGTTATTATTATCTTATTGTATTGTTTTGCTTCTAGTTCTATGTATGTTCTTCCTGTTAATCGCCAATTATATCTTGATTATTTAATTAATTTCACAGCATACTGCGAGACTGAAATAGTTTATAATCTTAATTTTAAAATTTCTAAATTCTTATAAATATATTACTTTGAAAAATAGAAGTATCTCTCGTATTCGATATTAATCGAAGAAGGACTTATTCATTATATGCTAATAATTTGTAGAATGTTGCTGACTCTTTCGAATTTGAATTTCATTTAGGTATAAATTTTTATTCATGCATAATGCGAATAAAAACAAACATTTTTTAGTATCAGAAAAGCAATTTTAATTTTTTAACTTTGTAATTCAGTACCTCGAAACGAAAATTTTAAAAATATATATCAAATAAAGCCATTTTCAACGATTCAGGGATTCTAAAATTTTATATTGCACGTTATCTTACATTGTGGAGTAATAACAATTTGATTATTTGTACATAACTTGATTTGCATAATAATTTGATTCTTTCGAGATTGTTGCAATTTCATTCTTCCGTGTGGGTATATTACTTGATTTTTTCATTCATTGGCAGAATGAATCAAAGCATTGAATAGAGTTGAAAAATACAGATGCGACTCAAATGAATGAAAACCTTCTTGTAAAAAATACTCTAGCATTCAGATAAATTTTCATATATAAAACTCACGCCTTATTGAACTGAAATCTACCGAAGATGTTAGATGTCTATCATAATTAAAATTAAATACTAAGCGTTGCATTCATGAAGCACGTTTTAAATTCACTACTATCAAGTGTATGACATTATTTTTCCCCAGCGGAAAATTAATGTTTTCTTAAAATCGATTTTTGAAATATATGTTTGGTCTAGAATAATTATAGTAGAAAACTGTGTTGTGAGATAGAATATTTTTGAACTCATTCTCTTCTACACTAAATGAAAGCAGAGTAAATGTAATGTGAGTTAAGAAATTTGAATACGTGCGTTATTATTTTCCCTTAAATAAAAATGTTAGTTTTGTTATATTTATTTAAAACTGATATCCATTATTTTCAGACATGAGACTATCAAAAATGTTTTGTTATTGTGTCCGAATTGCCTTTTGATTTGTTATTCTTCCCTTCTGACTCCTTTTTATTAAATCGAAAAATATGTCTCTATAGACTTTCGAAACTGCCGTGACTTTCTGTTAAAATTAAAATTTAAAAATATTATTTAATGATCCTAACATTCTTGGTGACATATGCCTTAAAGTAAATCTTAAAGCTATCAATAATAACGGTTTTGAAATCAAAATTGTCAAGAGAAATTTAAATGTAGCGACTGTCATCATTCTTATATAAGCCATTTTTATGTTGGTATTTGTATTATTCCATGAGTTCTCTTAATGGTCCAAAATATTTTTAAGAACATGCCTTGATTTTATTTTTAGTGTAAAAGAGGCTCTACCCTTAGAGCGCAACTGCTGTGACAGTTAAAACTTTAATTTATAAATTTAAATTGTTTAATTTAATTGCTCAACTTAGAAAACAATTTTATGCATACTTTATATGTTTTTATATTTATTGTGGGAGGTAATGAAGAAATCTCTCTTTCAGAAGGTAGGAAAATTGTTCCTTCCAATCAACGTGGTAATTAAGTACATGGCGTTCTAGAGATATAATTTTTTTTGAAGGGGAGGAGCAGGAGATGTTAAAAATGAGCAGTGCCCTCGCTGGGACTTGAACCACGGATTTCTGGAATACGCGTAGAGCGTGCTGACCACTACGCCACGAAGGATGATGCCAAGAAGATGGGAAAAATGGTGTCCGCCGAAAACGTTGCGGCAAAAACATCGGGGACGAAAACGTCACGGAGAAAACAACGCAAAGCGAAAACGTCATGGAGCAAAACATCGTTGTAGAAAATAAAGCAAAGAGAAAATATCGCAGTTCTAAAACATCGTGGTACAGAATATCGTCGTCGAAAATATCGCGGTAAAAACTAAAGTACATACAAATCATCGCATGCTGATAACATCGCAGACATGCATTTTTCAGGCTTTAACAATTGTAAAAGGATAATCTCATAATGATTTGTGAGGGCAAAATGGAAAGAAGAAGAATTTTTACTTTAATATTTTTACTAACTAATAAGTATTTGTTGAAAATGTGAAAGGAAAACTTAAGCATAGAAAATTAATGCAACTTATAACACTTAATAGAAATTTAAACTGACAGTTAACAAACAAAGATGATTAATAAATTATTTTTTATAAAGTTTTACTGGTAATTTTTCATGAAAAGTATAATCTAAAAAAGAATAGAAAAAGGAAGATAAGTAACTGCGTGACTTTACCTATAAAAAAATTGGTAAGTTAATTATGAGATTATTTTCTTCACTTTTGTTAATCTGATACTCTTATAGTGAAAATTATTTCTTGTTTTGTTTAAATTTCTTGTTCTGTTTTTTAAATATTTATTAGTCAATAAAAATATGAAAGTATAAATTATCCTTCTTTCCATCTTGCACTCACAAGTGAATATCTATTTACAGTTATTAAAACATGAAAAACGCAGGTCTGCGATGTTATCGTCATGCGATGATTTGTAGGTTCTTTAGTTTTTACCATGATATTTTGTACCACGACGTTTTAGACCTGCGATGTTTTCTCTTTGCTTTATTTTCTCCCGCGATGTTTTGTACCACGACGTTTTCGCTTTGCGTTGTTTTCTCCGCGACGTTTTCGTCCGCGACGTTTTTGCCGCGTTGTTTTTGGCTGTAACCGGGGAAAATACCTTATATACTCCCCCTTTTAAAGGGCGACTGGAGATTAGGGCACCCAATCCCCAAATCCTGGTGGTGAAGAATCATCATTCATTACCTTTGAGTTCAGGCGCCACTGTAGATTTATTAGGTTATTAGCAGAAGAATGAGAAATGAGCAATGCTCTTCACCGGGACACGAACCACTGACCTCTCAAATAAAAATCGAGCGTGCTGACCGCTACACCACGAAGGCATGCCAAGAAGACAGGAGCAATACCTTATATACTCCCCCTTTATAGGGCGACTGGGCATTAGGGGACCCACCTGCCAAATCCCGGTATTTTTGAAGCAGGACTCAAGATAAATGAGCAATGCCCTCACTTTGACTCGAACCGCGGACCTCTCGAATACGCGTCGAGAGTGCTAACCACTACAGTACAAAGGAATGCGGAGAAGGCGGGAGAAATACCTTATATATTCCCACTTTTAAAGGGCGATTTGGGATTAGTGAACCAAATCGCCCAATTCTGGTGGTGAAGAATCATCATTTACTATCTTTTAGTTCGGGCTCCACTGTAAATTTATTAGGTTATTTGGAAGCAGGAGACGTGAAAAATGAGTAATGCTCTTTGCCGGGACTCGAACCACGGACCTCTCGAATGCCCATCGAGCGTGCTGAACACTACACCATGAAAGCATGCCAAGAAGACGGGAGAAATATCTTATATACCCCCCTTTTAAATGGCGACTGGGGAATGGGGGCCCCAATCGCCAAATCTTAGTGGTGGAGAATCATCATCACCCACCTTTTTTAGTTCGGGCGCCAGTGTAGAGACATTTGGTAATTTTTGAATCAGGAGACATGAAAATTGAGCAATGCCCTCGCCGGGACTCGAACCACGGACCTCTTGAATACGCGTCGAGCGTGGTGACCGCTACACCATGAAGGCATGCCAAGAAGGCGGGAGAAATATCTTATTATGTAACCTATTTTCATGGTCTTCCAATTTAATATGATTCCGCAAGATTACGTTACCTTCATCAAAATTCTTTTTCAAAATTTTTATTTAAAAATTCACTAGTAAAGGATTAATAATCTAACTGTCTGATTATATATTTATATTATAAAAATTAGTATAGTCTAGAAAGAATATCTTTCAAATTGAGGCTCGAAAGTATGAATAATAATACTTCGAAGTTCAAAGGCACATCCTCAAGAAGGATTCCATTTCGTACAAGACTAAAAGTGGCTGGATGACTATCTAAAAATGTAATATTTCTAATAATTTAATAAGTCTTAAAAGGAAAGGAAAATTATAAAAGTGGGTGCACAGAAAAAGTACCAATACAAGCCTTATTAAGATATCGCTACAGCAAAGACTTGGGTATATGAAAACAGGGGAAATGCTACTTATCAAAGCTTAAGTTTAACACAGTTATGCATCATTTTTAAGTATAACATATTAAATTATGAAACTATAGAATTTATTAAAAGTATTTTACATCTTTACATTATAAGCTGCATAACGGAAGCACAATATGTTTGCACAAAACGTCTAAATACTATGTCTGTGCTCAGTGCACAGAGACTGGTGTCTGAAATTCATAATGTCATTACACAAGAAGATTTATTTAACAAGACTGATGTTACCTTTTAAAAGTCAATTTCTCTCACATATTAACAAAATTCTCAAAGCTAACACCGGTATTTCAGTTTACCGGTCTAAATCTCGGTAAGTCTAGATAATATAAGCCTAGATTAAAATATATTCAAAAGAGATTAAGAAATCAAATTTACAAGACAACTTGTTTGACTTTAGTTTAAGGATCAAAAATACAAATTATGATGGAATGAATTTCCAGCAAAAATTAAGTAATTTAGTTTTGAGAAAGTTTACTCAGAGATTTAAGACGCTTTCCTTCTGGAATACTACCAACGCTATATATTTATTTTGTCAAAAATTTTACATCATTTAAAAAATAACAGGAGTAAAAACATCGATGTCCTTCCTCCATTTTAAATCAAATTGTGGTTTTAAGGAAAATACTTAACTTAAATCAAAAGTCAGATTAAATATTTAAAGAAGCTAGTAAAAATATCTGTGTTAGAAATACAAAGTATTTAACAAGATGTTAAAACAAATATTTGATTTTTAATATTATTAAGGTAGATTGTGCAAGTATCGAGTCTTTGGGAGAAATTAGTTTCAATAAAAACAGCTGCAGAAGAGTAATTTATAAAGTACATAAGGTAATGCTAATATATAGTATTTTAAAATAATACAAGTTATTTGATTATTATAAAATTCTATCTGTTTGCTCACGAGATATACGAATTATGCTCTATTTTCTCATAACTGCTAATTTTTTTAATTATAAGAAATAGAAATACTTTCTATGTAAAATTAAGAAAAGTATATTAATACTTAAAAGCACAGAAGTATTTACAAATGCAGGTATCCCTGATAGAATGAAAATACTTTAATGAATTAAATGTAGTACTTTATCGCTAGTCATAAATATATGTGATGTATTTAATTATTCATTATATTGTATAACGGCAAGTATTTTGATTGGAAAATAATATTGTTTTATAATATATTTTGAACGCATAATAATAAATTTATTTTTGAATTTCTCATTTCATGACATCGAAAGCTTTAATTGCAAGTATATTAATATACTATGCGAAAAAATTTGAATCTGTAAAATTAAGAAATATATTTTATGACTGCATAGTGGAATTATTAGTTTAAGTTCTGATGGACGCATCATTAAGCATCTTTCTTGTAAGAGGAGATCTTAATATTATTAGCTACAATAAAATGATACTTTTCTTTCATTTTTACTCTTCATTTCAAATTCGTTTAAATTATACACCATATCATCTTTCTCCTGTACTCGTTCAGACTAAGTATTGCCTCTTGTCCATTATAAGCGCCAAAAGAAATGTTGGTTGAATTACTTAAATGCCATCTTAAATTTCTAATCTTTTTTGGTTTTTATCTTCTCATTCTTGCATTTTTACTCCTCTTTAACCGAGTTCGCATAAAGTTTAAATTTTGATTTGGCTGATTATTTACCTCAAGTCAAAAATTTGTGAATTTTATTGAAAAAAGAGAGAGGATTTAATGAAAAATGATGGTTAGATGATTTAGAAAGGTCACAGCATTTTCAAATCAATCCGCATAAAATCCATCAACTTGCATTTATTTGAAAATTTTCATGAACATAAAAATTGCACAGAAAGCTTTTCAAGGCATATAAAGGCTGTTGTGCAATAATGATTATTTTTACACAGCATACACCTTGTAAAGAATTATTGCATTTCCCCGTGACCTTTCGAGTAGTTTAATCTAGATTAAATAATAGAATATCCATGACTAGAATCCAGGGAAATGCTCAGGTGACTTTTCAGTTTACCGCTTTGAAAAGCTTAATAGAATCCACAAACTTTCTTCACATAAAATTAGAAGATTCGCGTTAGATTATGATAGAGTTTAAATTGAGGCAAAAACCAACTTCAGTACGACCTTCAATTTTAAACCCTTCATTGACACTAAATCATTTCATATTTTTTTTAATAAATTCCATACTTTTCACAGCTCAGCAG
>KK121583.1:92175-143048 GCA_000611955.2 Stegodyphus mimosarum | reverse complement strand
TTAAATTCTATAGTATTTTTTTATTTTATTCCTTGGGTTAAAAAAATTTGTTCCTTTAGTTTCGAATTTTCTTTGAGTTTTTATTATTGTATTTTATTCTAAATTTCACTCAACTGAAAATCTAGTTTAGTGTCAAAGGTAATTCATGTTTCTTCTTTGTAAGCAGTAGACTAATCATTAATCATGGACAGCAGCCCTTTCAAGTCAGATCAAGGATTTCGAGAACTTTCCTTGCATTAGTAAATAAAATATATCCCTTTAAATCCAGAAAAATAGTTTATTATCTTAAATAAAGAGATGTGAATATTATGAGGTAATTTGGAAACAGATCGTTTATACTTATCTTTTTGTAACATTCTATTTTTAATATATTCCCTATGTTTAGTAAAATCGATGGTTATCATAATTAAGCGCTGATTTTGATCGAATTTCTAAGGTCTTATTCAAATACGCTCATGTCCATAAATTAAGGATAATGCAAAATCAGGCAAAGGAAGAGTTAGAAGCAAAACAAATTTGACTTATTTGTAAAGCTTATTTATTAAACAAAAGGTAAAGAGCAAAAAAAGATGCTATATGTTTGATATTATTAAAAAAATTAACGATTTTTTCTTCCTGGAGCAAATTACAAAAAAAAACCTATTTACAAAAAACCAATATTACATGATTGGTATGATTGTTAATACATTGTATGTCTCCCAGACGATGCAATACAGTCCGTACAACGCCTAGGCATGCTGAGTATCAAATTAACGATTTGATCTTGGGGGATATTACATCACTCAAAAAGCAATGCTCTCCGAAGTTCCGGTAGACATGTAGGAGGAGGTTGACGGGCTGCAACTCGTCGACCAAGCATGTCCCACACGTGCTCTACTGGATTCAAGTCCGGTGAGAATACTGGTCAGTCCATACGGGTGATATCCTCCGATTGAAGGCATTCGCTTACGATGTTTGCACTGTGAGGACGGGCGTTGTCATCCATAAACACAAATTGTGCGCCCATGGCGCCCCGAAACAAACGTACATGTTGTTCCAGAATGACGTCCCTATAGATTTGGTGGTAACGGGTACTTGGAGCTCTCCATATGAAAGTCCGGCGAGAATCAGACTGCAAGCTAAACCTGGACTCGTCGGAAAACATCACACAAGGCCACTGTTGCGGTGAACACAATGCATGCTCTCTACTCCAGGCTACCCGCAGGCGACAGTGAGTTGCAGTAAGTGGAACGCATCTGACAGGTCTACGAGCATATAGACCAATCTGCATTAAGCGTCTGTACACGGTTAGCCTTGAAATTGTCGTACCAGTGGCTGAAGAGAGCTGACGAGACAGGTCTGAGGCTGTGCTCCACCTGTTTCTTTTGGCAGTAACTGCCAAATACCGGTCTTCATTCGGCGTTGTAACTCTGAGGCGACCTGTGCTGTAACGTCTACTCACATTACCATCATCTTGGAATCGTTCCAAAGCCTGGAGATGACACTCTGGGTAACTCCAAGTTCGTATGATACTTCCAGTTGGGTACGCCCACATTCCAGACGGCCGAAAATTCTACCACGTAAAAAATCAACCAAATGCGTCCTTTGTGTCATAACTATTCAATTATTGCACTGAAATGCTTATAAAGCGTCTGCGAACAATTTTACTTCTTTGCCGGTATTCCTTATATGTCACTCTCTTACACTCTCGTCATTGTGACGTACCATCGGTGTCATCTGGTTACTTCCTGAAATTTGCATACGATTCTTGAAGATTTGTGTAGTGATTTTACAGGTGATATATTTATTTTAGAGATCGATTTCCGCGTGACTCCGAATTATCCTTAATTTATGGACATGAGTGTAAATGAAATTTCATTTAAAAGTAGCGCTTTTATAAAAATCACTGTCGCTGGTTATAATAATCAAATCTAAAAAAAGTCTCCCTCAATGTTTCCTTTTCTTAACTACATAGACTACTACCATTTTAAATTCAAAAGACCAGAATCAAAGGACATGTACTGAAAGAAACCTCCTAGAACCGATTGAAGAAAGACGTAAAACTTCAGCGATCTCCATGTGACTAGTTTCGGTTATCAGTCTGGGTTAATGATTGGTTAACTACGGTAGAGGTGATCGGATTGTTCTCATGTGACAACTGTTTCGGCAGACCTCTGGGAACATAATTATAGGTTAGTCAGCTGTTTGAAATGTCCAACCAATGATAATTAAGTTTGAATGAAAAAATTGAGTTTGTAGAGACATTAGGTGTTTTCGAAACAGGGACATGAAAAATGAGCAACGCCTTCGCCGGGAATCGAACCAAGGACCTCTCGGTTACGCTTCGAACATGCAGACCACAACACGACGAAGGCATATTTTACCTTAAACTCATTTAATATCTGTTTTGAAGAACTTAAATAGTAGGAAATACCATTTCAAGAAATACTGTACTAATAGCATTGCAAGAAAAATATGCCTTTACCAATATTATCCCAATATCATTGTAAGAATAATTTATCAGATTATTAAAAAAACAATGTCTGCAATTAAAATTCACAAGAAATTGATGTTACGGTGCATAATTGCAAAAGTAAATACTTTTAGCATATATCGAGTAATATGTCCTACGATGCATTTTCTTCTTCCTTGCTGAACTTCAATTTCGATTTATTGACTGATGATTAAAAATATTTTGTCCGAAAAGAAAAACGGACTAAGAACTAATAAGATCGGAGTTTTGAGAAAACTGCTGATAAATTTGAGTTAAATTACTAGCATGTCATCTGTGATTGATTTCATCTTAGTAAATGTTCTTCAATATTTTTTATATGTCACTATGTCATTTCATTTTTTACGTTTTGTATTAAATAAAATAGCTTTAAAATTCCAATTTCTAATTATTTGATTTATTTTCAGTTTAAATTTATAAGATTAAAACATTGCGTCATTCACTTAATAACTTAGATAAGGAGATAGTTTCCCCAAAGTGGTGCTGGGCAAAGAAGTAGGAAAAGTGGAAGGTTTAAAAAATATGCTTTAAATATACGATGATTTAAATCATCGTATAATAATCTGCTTTAATAAAGATTTAAATATTGTTTCAGTGAAGACACGGTTAGAGAGATCGATGATAAATAGAAATGATAAATAGAATAAATGTTAAGATAATTAGAGACAAATAAACAGGTAACTTGATATGATTTCGTGTATTTGCAGCAGAATTCTAAGACATCAAAATGCAAATCTCAAAGTTTTGCAAAGAGTTGATAGCTAAAACCAAATCACAAAAGAAACAATATTCACAGCTATCTGAAATTCAGGTTCTACAGCAAAAGTAAAAGAAACATTTTCCACTAACCCTAACACGTGCTTCTGTGAGATTCGTCCACATCGCAATCTCTTCTCGAGTGGACATGTCCGGATATCTGTTCCTGGCGAAAGTGGCCTCTAACTCTTGCAGCTGTTGGCTTGTGAAATGAGTCCTCTGCCGCCTCTGTCTTTTCTTCTTTTTGGGGTCTCCTTCATCCCCACCGGAATTTTCCCCGCTCTCCCCTCCACCACCCCCTCCTCCATCACCGCCACCTCGAAGTTTCTCACCGGACGGGTGATGGTGGTGGCTGGATTCTACTGAAAAAGAGGAAAAAAATCTAGTTAAGGATCCTCTTCCACAAAACTACACATAACTACAATAACTATTTTAATAGTAAAAAACCTGCGCTTCTCTCCCCAACCTTCAAAGAAAATCGAATTGCGTAGTAGGAAAACTGAATAATAAAATATAGGAAATCATTGTGTTTCACTGTTCAAAGTTGTATTTATCAGTAAAACTATAATTTTCAAAACGATGCCCTCTTACTGACTTTACCGCCTTTCCCCCGTTTGTGTACTAGAGAAAGGAAATTTTTCTAGACTCGTAAGGACTAGTCCGAAATATGACTCCTTCTAATTTTATGAAAATATATTTAAGGGATACATACCAATTCATAATAATATATTAACGACACAACACATAATAATACGCATTACAGTACACATTGGAGCTCAAGAAGGGAAGAAGTCTGTTCTGATAGTAATATTATATTAATCCTGCCAGAAAAATAATATTTGTTAGTAGGATCTATTTTTTTTCTATTAAATTAATGTGCGTATAGACTATTCAATCCAATTTCGCATCACGCTACGTTATACTGTTAGATCACGGTCTATCTGTTTCATTAATTGCACAGTCAGAATTTGCCAGCTATAGCCATTCTTCACTTCATAAGAGTTGTAACTTATCTTCCATATCATAAAAATATATTGTATTTTATATTAAGTTGGATGGTTTTGTGACGAAAAGAAATCTGTTATTAAGTTGTAGTATCTAGTTACTAAACTTACAGAGTGACTGCTCTGCTGAAGTAAGTGCAGGAACCAGAAGAAAAGGGTTAAAAGAACTTTTATTAGATTCTTTAAAATTCACAATGTGTCGATTTGACGCTAACAAACTACACCTCACTCGGGCAGTAACTCAACTAACAAGAACTGAACTTTAAAATTCAAAGATATTAAAAAAACAGTAGAATTTTTCCCAGGGCTCAGATAATCCTGTTACCTAAAACCCCGTCGAAGTCTAGTGGCAGCAGAGTAATAGCAGTTATGCCGCTTTAACCAGCAATATGTACAGAATCAGAACCTCACGTTACAGAGATACAATAGTTTCTTATCTACAGCTCAGAATTTAAACCCTTTTTCTCCTTACTGGTAGAAATTGCATTTCACGCGTGCTGCGAAATTTACATATTCTGGTATTGACATTTAGGGGAATGAAAACTTATAGGAAAGAAAGTATAAACTTTACTGGTTAGTCAAAATAAATATAAGTACCTAAAAGTGATGATTTTAAGCTGCATATTTTATATACGGGATGATGATATTAAGTTTTGTATTTTACATAGAGGGCTCACGTAGACACAGAAATAAACTAGACGAGTGAGGCAAGGGATGTAAAAGAAAGAAATAGCTTCCAGTACAGCTGTCATGGCACTACAGAACGAAATAGACGAACTTGGTACTAATTAGATATTAGATATACTTTTACTATCCCCTGGTACTAATTAGATATTAGATATACTTTTACTATCCCCTGGTACTAATTAGATATTAGATATACTTTTACTATCCCCTGGTACTAATTAGATATTAGATATACTTTTACTATCCCCTACCTATTTTATCACAAATAGAATAATAGTAAAAATTACAAATTTAATCACTCTAAGTACTTCAACGAGTTATTTTTAACGTAATTTGTTTCTATTATATCAATAATAGTGAATGAGTATAAGCTCCCTTTGCACAATGACTTCAAGTACCCGGACAAAAGAAATTAAACGTAATTATTGAGAAATTAGCAGCTACTTTGATAATCCATGCTCTGAAAACACGTCTGTAGTTCAGAGGTCCAAATTTTGATAAAAACTGAGGTAAAAATCTTTAAAAAAAACCTTCAATTAAAGCAAGAAAGATCTGATAATCTTCTTTGAGGTTGTAAAAATGGTAGCGTACTTCCTGCCCTAAATCAGAAAGTCACAATTTAAAGGTAGCCACCGTCTAGGACATATAAGAAGACAACATACACATTTCAATAGGAATGGTCTCTAAGTTTTAACGGTAGAGCGGAAAATACTTTTTGCTTATCGTTAGAAGACTTTATAAATTAAGATCTCAATCTTAAACACCATCAGGAATGTTGTTCAATTTCCTATTTTCTTCAGAAATGGGTATTTGAATATTTAAGTTTTGAAATAAAATATCTTTTTGAGGCCGTAAATTACGCGATGAAAAATTTTTAAAAATTAATAATAAAAATGAATAATACATGCAAATATAATATTTATTTAACTAATGAAGCATAAATAAGACAAAGGTGTTAAATATATTGGTATCAGCTATTGAAAGTACAAATATACATATCCCCTAAATTTCAGAAGTATTTTTTTACTAAAGCGCTGGTTCAATCTCTAGCGTTACAACAGTATTACAAATTAATTTCATAATGTAACCCTACAAAACTTCGTACTATATTACGAAGTGTTTTTCTTAACAGTTTTAATTAACAGGGAAAGAATATTAAAATAAATAATCAGAATTACAAGTATTACAGCAAGGAAATGTTTTGAGCTAAGATAAAAAAAAAATAGATATACACTGCGGGGAGAAAAAAAAAAAAAAGGGCAGTTCTATATCTCCCGTTTTAGTGGGCCGATTGACGAAATTTAAATTGCGATTTTCATGTCTTGAAAGCGCGACTTAGGATGTGTATTAGATTTATATATAGCATTGTTGAAATATGGGTATTTTGACACAAATTCGGATTTTTTCTGAAATGACATGCTAAGTTTTTTTTTTCATGTTTCAATTCTACGACTCAAATTGTGCCAAACTCAAAAGTTTTGTAAAGATCGCACGAGTAGTTTTTAAAAAAGTAGCTCCTCAATGTTAATTCAATTTGGTACGTATTTATTAATATCTCTCTTTTTATGAAACTTATTTAATTCTTTCCTATACAGTTAGAAATTTAGGTTCATTTCAAATAAAATTCAGCCATTTTTTACGATTTATTTTTAATATTTGTATTTTTAAACAATTTTTATGAATTTTTCGAAAAACATTTTGAATTATAACCTGTAAAATTTTTAGAATCGTCTTAAACTAGATATATTTCTAACGGTACCTGAAAAAAAATTAAAGTTTTTTGTTGAAAATTTACGAAGATATCCTTGAATTTATATATCGGCGCGTTTTGAAATTGGCATATTTGTTGAAAGCAATAATAAATAAATGTGGTTTACACACTTTGTTAAAATTATTTGAAAGTGGGAACGATGGGACTTTTTTTCCGCTCGTCCACAATGTAAAAAGCTAGGAACGATGTGACTTTTTTTCCGCTCCTGCACAATGGAAGGGAAGAGAAAATATGTTGCCATATATTAGAAAGTTCGTCGAATGAATTATTTTTGGCTCAAACTGAAAAAAAAATGTTCAAGTTAAATTTTTAAATTTCTTCGTAAATTTCGCACCAAATTTTATAAAATTTAATATTTAGGCATAATTAGATTAGTTGAATGGAAATATGGAAAAAAATGGCATGTTATTTCAGGAAAAGTCCCATTTTGTGTCAAAATACCTATATTAGAACAAAGCTATATATAAATCTAATACATATCCTAAGTCGCGCTTTCGAGACATGGAAAACGCAATTTGAATTTCGTCAATTCGGGAGATATAGGACTTTTTTTTCCGCAGTGTGAATTTATTTTTATGTTCCATGCGCATGAAATTACACAAAGCACAAATGTCTTCTCTTTATTTATTTTTTTTAACTCAGAATGCGATACCGGACAAATCGCATTGATAGTTATCTTCAACTACTATCCGCCTGCATTATTATCTGCTCTGGTAAAGTTTGGTGTAAAGAGTTTAATAATTAGGATTATATTTCTTTACGCCAAAGATTTCACATTATTTAACAATAGCCAATAATTCCAATTTTTATTAAAAAAATATGCCATTTTCTTGATAAAGAAAAGCTTAGCTATTATTAAATGAAAAGCTATTATTAAATGCAGAGCAAGGAAGATTATTTTTTATAAATAATTATATGAATAAAAGTAACATCAGAAAGAATTTAAAAACTGCATTATCAGATCAAATTTTATATTGGCAAAACACACATGCAGTTAAATAAATAAGTAAATGGTAAAAGCATTTAAAAAAAGATAGTAGTAATTTAATTTTTCATGATTTTTATCTCTGAAACTACAGATGAATTAAAAGGAATCATCTAAAAATTGATGTAGCAATTAAAAAAAATATTCGCAATAATTTAATGATTTATTTTATAGCAATTTCGCAACTGCTGTGAAATAAATATTTCATGACAAAGACGAAAATTAATACAAACTCTAAACTATTTCATTATAATTACCTTATATTCAGAGATAAATTGAAACTTTATAAATCAAATTGGTATTTATTACCAATTAAAATGCAACAGAAAGTTCTTAAAATATAATTTATTTCTAGAACATCTTCGCATTTTCAATTCAGAGACTTGTTTACAATAAATTTGTGACATAACTCCTAAAATACCTCAAAGATGGATCAACCAGTTTTCTTTTAAAAACAGACAATTTGCAAAATTAAAAAGCGATTTATACGTAAAAATAATTTGCATCTATTCTCTTAAAATAGAAAGTTTTAAATATATATTGGGTCATCCAAAACGTTTTGTAGTTTTTCAGATCTCAGTGTGTTTTCTTCTAACTATTTTTCGACTGCTATTTAAGTTTTTAACTTTTTACTTCTATTCCCATATTCAATTATTCTGATTCTTACTTTTTATATTTGTTTTCTTTTATTATTCATCATTGTTCTTGTGTGATACTTGAGCCTTTTTATTTGTTTGGATTGATCTTTCTAATAAAGCCACATGTAACCACATTTTTCTACTGCTGATAAGAAGTAACCTTGATATAGACAGATTTAAAATTTTGTCTACTCAAGCTGCATAATTCTAGTATTTAGTCTAGTATTCTAGTATTCTAGTCTTCTGCATAATTCTAGTAGCCATTTCAAATGTGAAATGGTGGTATGCATTAAAAACCGTTGTAGTACCCACGGTGTTAAATGCAAACATGCAAGGCTGTCACACAGTTGCCGTATCATTATGTGGGATAGAGTTCTATGCCTGTTGCATATGGTTAATCATATCAGCATCTATCCATGTTGGTTGTGAATGGCGCTGGATTTGTCGTTCAATCATGTCTCAATACGCGCTCAACGGGAGTAAGATCGGGTGATTTCGCAGAGAGAAACCACCATATCAACACTCTCTACAGTATGCTGGGTGATATCAGTGGTCATATGAGGATGCAGTCCGGCTCATCTAATGAGCGAAGCTCGTCGTATTACTCAGATGATAGCAGTGGTATGAGAAAGAGCGTTATCCTGATGGAAAATGTCCTTTGGAATGGCAGTCTCAAAAATGGCAGTACAATCGGTGGTCTGACGCACAAGTTTGCTTTCAAGGTGTTTAGCATAACGACGGGAATGCTCTTCCTGTCATAGGAAATACAGCTCCCCAAATCGTAACTCCTAGTATAGGTCCAATGTGTCTATGCCTCAGACACCTTAATTCCAAACGCTCACCTACTTCCTTTTAACCAACATACGGCATGACTGGTAACAATGCAGAATCAGCTTTCCTCCGAGAAAACAAAGATCTCAACTCTGCCCTTCAATAAGATTTAGCCTGACACCACGAAATCTCAGATAGCTACGATTTAGAGTTACTTTTACGTCCGCTACTGGGCATCTGGCTCAGAACTATCCTCAAGTATTCAGTTAGTTACAGTTCGCTGTGTCACACTGATGTCAACAAAAATTCGAATGCCTGTTTCGGATGAAGTGCGATGTGCCATAGATAAGCGACGAATGCTGCGATCTTCCCCGTGAGTAGTATAACGAGCGCGTCCGGACCGCGACTTTTTTGGGACGGTACCTTCCCGTGACTATTACTGTTATCAACAGGCAAGCAAACTGGATACATCCCTACAAAGTCTTTCTGCTGTATCGCGAAACTAAAATCCACATTTTCATAACTCCATTACACGCCCTCATTCAAACTTAGTAAGCTGCTGATACTGCCTTAAAAGAATTTTTGAATCAAATTTCATTCATAACGCTCAGACCGGAAAATAAATAAGGCGCACGAAGTTTACACCGAGTATTTAAAGCAAACATGATTTACACGTTCCTAGGGACGTTATTAGTGATAGGGGTACCTAGGGGCGTTATTAAAGCTTCATTTTTCTTCAGCGCTTATGCTTTGTTATTTAAAAAAAGGGAAAATGCTAATCAGACTGCACCCAAAATTTATGCTATATACACAGTCCAGTCACATTAATGTGACCACCACGTACTTTCCATGTCAGAGTTAAATAACCAATCACAGAAGGCAGGTGGCAGCACAGTGCAGTTGAGCGTATATAAAGGGTGTGTGAGGGCTTCGGAAAACATTTCAATCGTTGGCGTAATGCAGAAACGAAGCGATTTATCCGACTTCCAAAAGGCATGATCATTGGCTTTCGGGCCCAAGGGTGGAAGCATTTCCAAAACGGCTGAGTTTGTGAACTGTTCGCGTGCCGCCGTGGTAAAAGTGTACCGTGCATGGCAAAATGGGACTGTCCAAAATCAGCGACGTGGCAAATGTGGTGCACCACGGGCCATAGATGACAGAGGCGAACGACGGTTGCGGAGATGCGTTCGGGCAGATAGACGGGCTACCGTTGAGCAACTGACCACCAAAATGAACCAAGGGGCTACCAAAAGTGTCTCCCAAAGTACTATTCAGCGAACATTGCTGCGTCTGGGCCTCCGAAGCAGACGCCTGGTTCGTGCACCTATGCTGACTGCTGTTCATCGACGGCGAAGGCTAGAATTTGCACGCCAGTACAGCAGCTGGACGTCCACTGAGTGGCGACAGGTTGCGTTTTCGGATGAATCGCGTTTTATGCTCCATCGGACAGATGGACGTTGGCGTATAAGGCGTGAAACCTCTGAAAGGAACCACCCTGCAACCATTGCCGGAACGGTCCAAGCTGGAGGCGGGAGCATTATGGTCTGGGGAATGTTTTCCTGGCATTCTCTAGGTTCACTGATCATTGTGGAAGGCACAATGGATCAATACAAGTACGCATCTGTCCTTGCGGACCATGTTCACCCCTACATGCGCATTGTTTTTCCTCAGGATGATGGCATCTTCCAGCAGGACAATGCGAGGTGCCATACAGCTGCCAGTGTACGTGCGTGGTTCGAAGAGCACCAGGATGAGTTTACCGTCCTCCCCTGGCCAGCAAACTCACCTGACTTAAACCCAATCGAGCATCTGTGGGACCATCTCGATCGAGTTGTTCGCGCCATGGATCCTCAACCGCGTAATCTAGCGCAGCTGGCCACGGCATTAGAGTCGGCATGGCTCAACATCCCAGAGAACACCTTTAGGGACCTATGTGACTCTCTTCCTGCACGTCTCGCAGCAGTCCGCTCTGCGAAAGGTGGTTATTCTGGCTTTTGACAGATGGTCACATTAATGTGACTGGACTGTGTATTAACAAAATGCTGTTCCTGGTGAAACAGTCGAAGGAGGTTTGAGAAGTTTCTGAGCGGAAATCTCCACTTCAAAGATGATGCCCTGTCTCAATGACCAGTCTGTATAAAAAAAGTCTATTAAAACCAACCAATCCCAGAAAATATATAATTCAGAAACTATCAGAAGCACAAAACATTCATTACATGATCAATTGGAGAACACTGTGTATGCCACTACAATGTGTGACTACCCCACACGGTAACAAAGCAGAATAATCTTGCTTTAATTTCGGCATGTTATTCTTTGCTGAAAATAAAGAGGTTTCTTTCTATAAATTACTTACTATTGGAGAGGGAAAGTTGATTTTACACAATAATGTTACAAGAAAAATATCTAATAGCTAATCCAAATGAACCTCCTTTAATTACACTTCTAGATTGTCTAAGTAATACTTTATGTATGGTGGAACTATAAAGCAACTGTGTACTACTAGTTAACCAATCGCTGAGATATTTCCGTCCTGAAAATAGTCGTCTCCACATTTCGATGAAATCAATGTCATAGAAAGACGTATTGAGTGTGGATACTTATTTAAACTTATTGAGTAGGAACTTATTAAATTTTTTGTCAACCCCTGTATTCGCCAGACCTCACTGTCTCAAATTCTTATTTCTTCAGGTAGCATCCAAATTCGCTGAGTGGCCAGGGTTCACTTCTTGTGAAACTGTTAAGCATGGACTCGGTAACTTCCTTGCGAATAAACCTAAAGGCATTTTTCAATTCAATGAAAATTTCTTTTTTTTTGTATTGCTACATTTGTAAATCGTATTTTAGAACGTTTCGGACATATATATATATGAAAGAGAAAAATTTGTATTTTAACTCAAAGATGGAAAGCTACCCGCTAAGAGGAAAGCAAACATTAAGCCCCCAAATATACTGAAGTTACTGGCATCAAAAGCAAATTAAATCACAGACAAAAATTCAGTTGAGTTGATATATTTTTTTTCTTTTTCAAACAGCAGTCAAGGAATATATATATACACCGCTCGACATTCAAAATGCAACACCAAGAAGGAGTGGTCAGAAAGTGATGAAATTTAGAAAAAAGACAGAGACAGCAAGCAGTAATAAGTGATCTTTATTTCAAAATGATAGTCAGAATACACAGCGAGAACGGCGTGGGCACAGTAGGACACTCGTTACGGAGAGACGGGGACGCCCTAACTTTACCGTTGTGGTTATACGGGCATGGTCCCACGCCCTCCTCCTGGTTTTTCATATCAGCTCCACCACAGCCAAGGGAGCGGACAAGCCAGTACCAGTACGGTCCCTGTCGAGCCTGATCCCATCCTAGGTACAATACCCGGGTTCTAGTCCTGTGAAGAATAAGGTACAATAGTACCTGATATTTTACCCCCGTGGTTGAGACTGTCTAAGTACAGATCCTAGCCAGTACTTCCCAGGAATTCTCCTGAGTCAACCCCCGGGGGGAGGGCACAGTAGGATGTAGGACCACCGCGAACAGCGATGCACTAAGAAACACGTCTAGGAACAGAGTTAATAAGAGTGCGGATGGTGTCCTGAGGGATGGCTCTCCATTCCCTTTCAACCATTTGCCACAGTTCGTCTTCTGAACGAGGAGGGGCAGAATCTGCAAACGGCGTCCAATCACATCCCACACATATTCGATTGGTGACAGGTCAGGAGAGTACGGTGGCCAGGGAAGTATCTGTATACCTTGCAGATCATGTTGGCAGATGCAAGCACTGTGTGGTCGGGCGTTATCCTGCAGAAAAATTGCATTAGGTTGCCCCTGAAGGTAGTCTGCTGAAAAATTGCATTAGGCAGCCCCTGAAGGTAGGGGATTGCCACCGGCCGCAGTACATTATCCAAGTATCGTTGGGCCGTCATAATGCCCTGAATATGAACAAGAGGTGACCTGGAATCAGAGGCAATAGCGCACCAAAGCATTATACCACGTTGTCGCGCGATGGGGCGTTCCACAGTTATTGCTGGATTAGATGTGTCTCCACGTCGACGCCATATATAATAAGTGCTTCTTAAAAGATCTCATTCTAAATTATCTGAAAAGATTACACAAGAATAACTGCGTGGCTAATTTGTGTCATCAGGGAAGTAGAAATTAGATATGCAACAGAGGTTTCAGATATAATTTTTATAGTAAATCTGTGATCATACAATATAATTCATCCAGTGTTTCAATGGAAGATTCATTAGATTAAACGCTTAAAAACACATTATGTATTAATTTAATTATTATCATAGGATGTTGTTCTCTACTAATTAGATAAATGAACAAACAAATATAGGAGCAAAATGTATGTAATAGTTTTTATGTAATAGAACTTATATATAATGCTTCTAGCCAGCCTGGCTTAAATAAACTTATTTGCGAACTAGAATCATAAAAAACTCGGCCTAGGACACTAGTGTCAATATTACAGAATCCGTAATTAAGCTAAAAAACCCTTATAGCGCAGAATTAGTTCCTTCAGAGGAGAAAGAATTAATTTTAAAATTCTTATTTTTTAAATTGGTGATTTTCTGCATAAAATTGGCTAAGTTTACTTCAAATTTTGAGGCACTAACTGGCGCTGTTCATATTCTTTTCGAAAAACCAAAGCTCAAAGCAGTCTTAATTGATGACGGAAATTGCTTTCCAGCAATGCCATTTGATTTTGTTATACATATGAAAGAATCACTTGAAAACATGAAACTTTTGTTCACTAGCAGAAAGTATAAGAAATACTAATAACATGACAGTGGCGATTAAATAATAAATAGTATGTAGGTCTTGGTCTAAAATTTAAATACATAAATTACTAATATTTTTGGTGTAAGGGAAAAAGTAAGGTTCAATATTCTCCTAAAACTTAGACAGAGATGGGGCAAAAATATTTAATCCTTCGTACTTGCCTTGCTTCCTTCATACTAATTAAGTTTAGCAAAAAGCTTTACGAAATAATTTTTGTTCTGACAAAATTTCATAAAATGTGTAATGCCAAACTTAAGACGAGCTTAAACTTTGATCCTCAGGTCATCTAATTAAAACTGGATTTGTTGTTGGATTTGAAAGCATGTCGAATTGTTGGAAAGCATTTGAAAGCATACCAAGCATTGAATAAGACTGAATCGAATGCATCGAAGTCTTTTAGAGAACTTGGTGATTTCTTAGGTAAGCAAAAGGCAGAAAAATAAACACAAAACAAGGAAATATAATCAGTGGGCTTTTGAAAACTTCAAAGTTCAAAAGTATCATTTAAAATTTATTTTCTGGACTTGATCTTGATTTATTTTTACAGGACTATATAAAGGAATGAGCATGAAGATTGTGCCACTCAAAATACACTACAATGAAAACAAATTACAAAGTAAAATAAAATCTATCAATAAAATAATTAAAGGGCATTAATAAGCACTTTGAATAGTTGTTTAACCTGTAGGAAAACATTAGTCCTTAGCAGGAACTACCTAAATTTACAAGGCTACTCAGAACAGGTACGACTAACTGCAAAGGTTTTTAATATAGGTGGCACAATGGCATACAAAGCGGTACGAATTCGCTAATATACATATGTGCACTGAATTCCAGAAACCACGTAATGTGGGGACTACAATTCGTTTCTGGCATTTAAAAAAGGAGCCAAAGAAACAACTACTTCTGTTGGCATCCCAAAATTTAAATTTAATATACATTTCTTTTATAATATCAAACGCTTGGCGTAAATTTTACTGTGCGTGATAAGTCTGTAGTTTTGAGTTGTCATTATCCTATCATGGTGCAAGCATTAATTTTGTTCCTATTTTATGTATTCTTCCACCACATTAGCATGCCTTAGAGTGACGTTTGCCTTCGAACTGGGCAAATTTACGATGTCTGACCTCTGTGCTAACGATACTCGTTCTTTACTGACTGAATCGCTTCAGACATCACAGGCACCTTACATAGTTGAATATATCACGGGTACATGTGCCGCTATATACACTTTGTTCTGGGTTAGGCTCGACTGTAAAATGTTGCCCTTATTCACTTGCTTATTATTTTGTTCTCACGCTTAACTATCACTGAAAGTTTTTTAGTGACTGCCGTCGAGAAGTAAGACATCTTCCCTTGTTGTCACTAATTATTTAAGCAATGCTTGAAAGGCTCTTGCAAATTAAGATATTCCCTGACACAATCGCTACGTATGATATAAAAACAATGCCAAATCTACTAAAACGTGAAAGAAATTAAAAGAGCGTAAAAACGAAAGAATTAAGAATTAATTTAAGCACAAATTTAAACATTTTTAGGATTCTAAAAAAATAATAAATAAGGCAAGAAATAAAAAAAAATCTACTTAGTTAATACACATTAAAAAGGCTAGAAATGAATTAAAGTAAACTTACATGTTTGCTAAACTGAAGCGCAGAACAAATGGTTAAGTTTCACATTGTCTTTGAAAAGCAATGTGACTAGGAAATACAACTAGACGAGTTGGATGCTATTTTTGGAAGACAAGATTAGCGTGAGGATGGACTACTATAAAGTTGATGAGATTGTCTATTTGAATAAAAATTTGTGAGATTAACGTTTGATTTAGTTAAAATTAGGATTAAAACTGTATCAAACAATAGAAATTTATTGACTTCTGGCTAATGGTCTGAAATTTACAGAAAAACGTAGATAATGTTCATTTGTAACGAACTACAAACAAGTCTTAAAAAATTAAACAGACCCATTTTGTTACTAAAAGAAAAAAAAAACAGAACTAGTATTTTACATCATGTGCAATAATTACAGGAAATTTGCAAATCCTTAAACTGACAGACATCCAACATAATTAGCCTACAAGGTTTAAAAAATATTATCATAACCCTACCAGTAAAAAGGTTAGACATAGTATTTAAGGCCTTTGTTTTAAGACAAAAATTTAAAAATTGATTGGGTACTAGATTAGTTTTAAGAACTTTAATAAGTAGTAAAATTTTATATTGAATGTCAAATGTATCGGTACAAATATTTTTTATTCGATGTATTTGATTAATTATTGTGCTACTAATCATTCTTTCGGAAATACAAGAAGTACAATTTATTAAAGCAAAAGAGAAACACGCCAAATACATGAAAACATGAAAACGTAAATTTTTTTATACAATTTATCGATTTATTTGTAGTTAAAATTAATGTTAGAAGTTTTGTCAAAAAGCTGAATGTGAGTGTAGTTGATTATTAGAAGATTAGATAATCGATGTCTTTTCGTGAAGAATTAGTTTTATTAAGGCACTTTGGGAAAATATGTGAACTTTCTATTTTGTTAAAACTCTTAAAGGTAATGAGATCATCTATGTATCTTTAAGTATTAGCGTAGAGATTTAATTCCTCTTGTTGTAAAGATTTTTGGAATTTAAATTCTTTAAGAAACAAAAAGAGTCTGTTAAGGCTTTGTTATTATGTATGTAAAATTAATTACATGCTTTTCCGTACCTTTTTGCTAATTTTTTATTTATGTGCATGTTATTTAATTTATGTATTATGTTTAGAGATACGGAATTATTTTTAAATCTCCATATAAAATCTCTAAAACAAGTAGTTTGATTTTGGGGTTACATACAATAAATTTGACTAAACGTTAAGTTATTGTTTGCTAAAGCTTGTTT
This sequence comes from Stegodyphus mimosarum, assembly GCA_000611955.2. Taxonomy (NCBI): domain Eukaryota; kingdom Metazoa; phylum Arthropoda; class Arachnida; order Araneae; family Eresidae; genus Stegodyphus; species Stegodyphus mimosarum. The sequence goes on along the minus strand of KK121583.1, from coordinate 126,268 downwards.
ATTAATTTTAATCAATTACGGCAGCGTATGGAATTCTTATCTATCCAACTGGAAGAATACATTCTAGTTGACATTTTAAGGGAAACCGTTCTGGATTCATACCCACCCCACTATGATTTAAACTCAACACAAACAATCAATGTTCAGCAGTCTTATCCACTCAGCCACTGGTACGGCTACAACGAACAGGAAAATATGTTATACATTTGTTAAAAATTTTGAACTTGAACATTTTGAAATTTATGAAAAGAAAAAAATAAATGAATAACTATGCACAATTATTTTATGTAGGGCTTCATGAAGTATGGAAATTATTTCAAGGAATCCAGTTATTTCATAAGTAAACAGATTGGGAAATTTTGACAGTTTAATTGTAATTTCTCAAATGTACTAAACGTATTTGACATATATGCATGACCGAGTCATTTTTGTCTAATTGCATTATTAGTTACCGGACTATCAGCTTATGACGTATTTTTAATCTGTAACCATAGTTACAGTGCAATAAATTGAAGTGAAAGACTAAACATTTAAATTAAGTTGAAACAGTTATCAAAGAGGACATCAAACGCATAGATGAAAATAGCAAATTAGGAAAGAAATTGGAAACCAGAAATTTAAAGAGTTTAGAAAGAAGCTAGAAATTAATAAAAACTAAAGTTGAACCACATTGCATGAGTAAACAGACTGAACATGAATTAGCCGTTCGATACATCAGTAGAGTAATCATTCTGTAAAATGTATTCCCGTGCTGCAGTTTCATCAGAAGCGGTATTAAAATCTCCGTTTACATAAAATAAACAGAACAATCCGAGTTTTTGATAAAATGAATCAGTTGCATTATTAAGCGATAGAATAATTCGCATTTAAAGTTTGAAAAAATCACGATGCAATGCAAAACAAAATTTAATATTTTCTTAGAATCCTGATGTAAATTTCATCTTTAAAATTCTAGGATTTTCTTCCTATTTCCATAACCATAAGAGGGCCATAAGAGCGGAAAGGTGTTTCTCTTCCCCAAAACACACCTACGTGAAGGAAAGAAATAGTTAAGAGTTTATATGAGTATGCTCTGAATTTTAGCCCTTATTTTTATGAAGTTGTAGAGACATTAGGTATTTTTTGAAAAACTGAGAGATGAAAAATGAGCAAAGCCCTAGCCGGGACTCGAACCACGGATCTCTCGAATACTCGCCGAATGTGCTGACCGCTACACCGCGAAACTATAAGAAGAAGGAGGGAGAATTACCTTATATACTCCCCCTTTTAAAGGGCGACTAGGGATTAGGGGCCCCAATTGCCAAATCCTGGTGGTGGAGAATCATCATCCACCCCCCTTTTAGTTTTCTGCTGCTTTTAACCTTATAATTTTATTTCAGCATTTAGGACAATCCTGATATAATTTTGGCTTATTGAAAGCGTTTCAGTGCATTTAAATATTAAATTAAACTAGCAGGCAAAGATCATACAGAATTAATTTTTTTTCGTATTTAACGTTTCTATACAGCTGTCTCTTTAGTCCGAAAAAGTTCAAAAAAGAGTGATGGTCAAGATAACAGAAAAGCGCTTCAAAGTTGTCTGGAGTATTTTCCTCTGCTGGACATGATGAACGCACTCCAGAAGAATATGCTTTGTATTTTAATCGCCACAACCGCAGCTGCACAAAGCACTTGAAGGAAGTCCAAATCGCTTTAAATAGCTCTTAAAATTGCTATGTCCAGTTAAAAACTGAGATACTTTAAAATCTGTTAAAAATTGAACATCTTTTAGTCCGCAAAAAATTGTAGGAAAAACAGCTTTTGATCCATTGTGCTTTTGGTAAGGCCAGATACTCTTTGTTCCAAATACATGTAGCATCATTAAATAAAAGCGTTTCCAGTGAAAAATAGGAACGCGGAGATTATATCAATGTAACGTTTCGTGGCTAGCTTCGATACAGCATCAGCCCTCTCATATCTAAAACTTCCACTTGCTACGAACAGCAGCAACATGAATGTCGATGTCAAGATCTTGCAAGATCTTAATAATAACCTGAGTTTTAATAGCAAGTTTCTCTGAAATACTAATTTTCTGTAATAACTGTACTGAAGAAAGAAAATCGCTATGTATTAAAATGCGCATCGATCTCAGACCACAAGAATTTTGAAACCATTTCACAGCAAGGTTGAAGCATAGCAACTCACCCTGAAATAGAGCACTTACCATTAGTTGTGTACTGAAGTCTTTTTCTTGTTTACCTTCATAAACAAGAAAAGCAAGACCAACCTTATCATTTGCCGTACTTCCGTCTGTAAAACAAATTAATTTGCACTCTTCAAGAACAGCACCGTAATGGCCAACGACAGGTATAGGTTCCCGTTAAAGAAATTTTGTTTACATTACTCTTGTATTTTGATAGTAGTCATGGGGAAAGAGAAGATTAATGGCTGTACACTTAATTCCTTTTTATGATTTAGCAATTTATTTCTGGTTGTTTTTTCAACAATGTTTATAGATTCCAGATTATGTTTAGTTAAATTATGTATTATTGCAAATTAAACAATTCTTAAATACTGTGACATCACTTACTTTTACTGCTGTTAGATCACACATTTTCATTTTCCATGGAAATTTTGCATTATTCTAATGGTTTGTGATAGTAATTTTTTCATCATTCCGAAATAAATAAGTTTAATACTTTTTTATACAAAACCCTATTAATCAGCAACCCTATTGATCCGCCCTCGGTTATTCAAAACTTGATAGTTTTTAGTTTGATTACAAAAACTCATGGCTCAAAAGGTTAATATTTATATCAGAGACCATGTGCACATAAACCATGAAATATCAGTAACCATGAACAGGTAGATTGTTTACTTATTTCAAATGTAATTTCTCTGAATTCAGTAGCATTCTATAAAATGTAATTATAAAAAAGATAGCTCTAGAGTACTTTTCCATAATTAAATAAATCAAATTAAACCAAATTTTAACTATTTCTTGGCTGGAAAATTGGTAACTCATTTATTGGAAAATTGCTAACTCATAAGATTATGCATTAGTGTAGAGAGAGAATTAAAGGATTTTATTTATTTATATGACTGAATTTACATGCGAAATGGTTTAAGTAACATAAAGTACTGCCATAAAGAATGAAAAGGGTGGAATATTTAATCCTGCAATAAAATTAAATGGAAAAGAGGCACGTTTTTGGAATTACAGATAAAGAGAAAACTCTACATTTTGAATCATGATTTACAACATACACGGATTCCATCCGTCATTTGATTCCATTCTTTATCATTTTATGATAAATAATGATAAAATGAACTTATTGATATTTATATAGGTCAACATATTATTTAGTTCTGTAAAGTTTCAAATATAAAACTCATACGATAAGTCACAGCAGGTACAACATAAGATATTAACTTAATAAAGCTTAAGACATTTTTACTAATTAAATGAAGACAAAAAAGTCTGAAATTTAAAAGTAGATAAGTTTAGGTAAATTATAGATTTCTTTTGCAAACTTAAAAAACTTTAGTATGATAAACAAAGGACATTTCAAATCCGAAACATTATGTGCACCATCTGTAGAATTTTTCTCCAACCTTTTAGCATGTATATTTTTGTTGTACGGTAAGTTTTATTTACTAAAGACAATAGAATCACAAAATCACAAGGAGACATTGCTCTATCAAATATAACTCTGAAGTTTCCAGTTTTGTATTTTTCTACATTTAATTCCCTCCCCCAATTTCAATTTTGTCTCCAATGTTCAAGTTTTTTTGGTTCCTATATTTTAAAAATCAAAATTTTGCAGAAATTGAAATGTGTTTACTTTTAGGACAACTTAAGAAATTGGTGTTTTAGAATTCACTGAAACGCAATTTTTGTTCCATCTTCTGTAATGTCTTATTATTCTTTGAACTAATGACACATAATTGTATTTTATCAAATTATTTTTGGGAGTTTCAGAATATTTGTTTTTAACTAGAGATAGAAATCAGCTCTTTAAAATGTATACCAAAGCGTATTTTCCATCCATTTTTTCTTCTTTCCAAAACTTCGGGTATCATATTTCAACGAAAATATCCATTTTGACCGCTATCGAATGGAATTTATCGATGTTTTTGCTTGGCATCTATCTGTACGTAATTACAGAATAAAGGGCTCTTTTGGCCCCAAAAAATTATAAAACTGATTTAAAATGGATTCTGAAGAAACGTTTTCGTGGCGTCTGTGCGTACGTACTTATGTATCTCAAGTCAAAAACGAGTAGCCTCAGAACGTTGAAATTTTGTATATAGGACTGCTATAACATATAGATGTGCACCTCCTATTTTAGTTGCAATCGGCGGCACCAAAAGTATATAAATATATTTATATATATATCCACTCTGTTACTCTGCTCAGTGATCTCAATTTCTTTATTCTTATATGTTTGTAAATTGTGTTATTTTTGCTTTAAAAAGGATTGAATTATGTTGTTTTCTTATCTTCCGTTTAAGATTTTTATGCCATTAATAAATCTGCATGCAAGATTTGTAGAATTATCAACAATTTAAAAGTTTTTTAAATGTGCGGCTAAGCCTAATTATTATTACTATAGCAGACATATTTGTTTAGATTTGAAACTCAGCAGAATAGTGGATTTGTTGCCAATCTAGAGAAACTAAACTTTGAAACAACAAAGATAACGCCTCCTTTTATTATTGTGAATTAAATCGTGCTTAACCCATTCTAGAATTTATTCGAGGAAATAAGTTTTTAACATTTACTTTGTAATTTTTAATATGGCTATTTTGGTTTTTATGTATTTTTGCCTTGTCACGAAGTAAGAACTGAATTAATTGAAGGAGAAATACCTAATCGTCTGTGAAAAACTGTTTCTTTTTATTTAATTTCTTTTATACATCATTTTAGATTTATTATAGTATTTGTAGCATGTGGCGATGATTATATAATTCTTCCGATGATATAACTTTTTGTGCATTCTGAGTTATAAAAACAAAAAATGACATAAAGAAACTACAAACGGTGCAAAGCAGATTCCTCAGAATTATGACTAATGCTAACATGTTTGTCAGCAATAAAAGGCTTCATGAAGATTTAAATATCGAACCGCTGTCAAAGTATCTGTACAAGACCAATAAGAAATTCTTCCAAAATGCACTGGATTGCAGGCACATGATACATTTCAACTTATTTCATTATGAAATTTTAAATGAAGTTCGTAATCTGCGATCCTATACTGCATTCCTCATTATAAACAATCAAAATTTTCCTACTTAATTTTTGCGTTTATTTTAAACTTGCAAAGTTAAGCACCTCAGCAGTTGCATGACAAGACAGATGAAAATTACCTCTATTCAAGATTAATTATTTTATTTTACTATTCAAGAAATTTTGTGTCTTTCATCTAATTTTAATAGATAAGGACCCAGCCAATTCGATGTCACCACCTGCTCAGTGACCATGGTCACTTCCTCTTCTACACTTTTCGACAGTTCGTCTTGGACTTAGCTTAGGTATCAGTCTACTTCTAGGTCCACAGTGGAACACCACTTCAAGACAGCCGGAACACGTCGTGTATTACTTGCACGATAACCGCGGCATATCAACTGTAGTTGGAGTTGGAGAGTTATAAAATGAATGAGATGTAACGCTGATAGTGAACCTAGCGCCAGAATGTCACTATAATAAACAAATACAGTGAATTTTTAAGAGCGCATTTATTCTATTGTGGTTTATACTATGACGAAGTAGATTTAATTGAATCCAATAAGTTTAAACAAAATGCAAGAAAAAATGCGCATAATTTAATATTTCGCACAAGGAAGTCATGTAGTAAACACATTAGATATTTTTAAAATTACAGCTTTTGTTACATTTTTTATAATTTTAGAAATACATTAGATTTATATTTGAGTTTTAACGAGATTAAAAATAATTATTATGAAAAATCCTTAATAGTAGAATTTCAAATGCATTTCTACTTTTGCAAGTCTTGCACTTAAAATCAAATTAATCAGCTCTTTAAAATCATCAAATCAACTCTTTTATAGTTCCATTAACTTAACATACTTTTCTTATTCTATAAAATATTGCTACCAGTGTCTGGAATCTTAAATAAAAGAATTCTAAAATCCTGTGAAAAGGAAAGGAAAAAAAGACCTGTTAATCTAAACTCAAAACATTCTTAGCATGAGCATTATGAGAATAAAGGAAGAATTTTCTTGCACATATATGATGAACTGATGAAGACTATACAATTTAAAATCTCGAAAAGACATCATTAGAAAATACTGTGTCAATGCCATAAATCAATCTGTTCTTTAGAGCGTTCTGAGATGATTACAATCTGTTTTTTTCATTTCATACTACTATAAAAGAAATTTCATGATTTGACGCCTTTTCCAAACGAAGCTTGGAAACTTATTTACGCATTTTTAGACTCCCTCAGGATTCTCATTTTGAATGGAGAAATTTTATGGAAAAAAAAGTCGTGCCTTAAATGATTTCAAAGAATTTTTGTCTTTCCTTGTTTCTGCTTTTCTTTTTAAAGAAGAAAGAAAGAAGGAAAATATCAATGTTTGAAGATGCATATTTATATGCATATCTTTATAAGCATGTGTCGTATCTTTATAAGCAATACACAGCATGAAATAATAAAATCCAATTTAAAAAAATGCAATTTTTTATAATTTTTTATTCAGTTTACTCGTGACGTTTCACTGTGGTGGGAATTTTGCCATGGATTTTTTTCACTATAATGGAAATTTTATCATCAATTTTTAATCAGTTTTCTGATAAAATATCGAGTTTAAACTTTATTACACACATTGTTTGTCAATGATAGTGCAATGCGGTGAAGCGATTTTTTCGAAATTTGATTTAGATTTTTTTTATTTAATGTTTAAACAAATGAACTAAAAATATCAGTATTTTACTGTTTGCACCATGAAATGGCCAGGAAAAAAATCCTTTAAAAGAAACTTGCATGAATGTAACTTAATTTCTAAATTCTTGGTGAATTTTTTAAAATGGCTGGATTTTTTTTTTACTATTCGACATTTATGATATTAGAATTTCAACTTCTAAAAATGAATCGAATGTAGGGTTCTGAAATTTTCATAAACAAATGCTTCCCTTCTTTTAAAACTAGAATTATAAACAAATATTTATTGAAAGATCTATATTTATTTAAAAAATACGTTGCAGTCTCAAGTAGAAGGATAAGGAAATCGGTTCTTTCGGCCATCACATCGTTTGCAGCTATATTACTCGTACTTTCAAGGTTATTATGATATTATGCCACACGATCCTTACCGCTTCTGTACAATTGTTTTGTTTTGCATTTATTATCTCAGAAACAACATAGAACAGAGGTGTCCAACTTTTATGTACAAAAGATCTACTTTGTTCTAAAAAGGGCATCGCAATCGACCCTTTGTCACAGGCCTATTTTAAAGAAGGCAAGAGGGGTGAAAGTATTTAAAATGTTAAATTATTATTATACATACATTTTACATTACAAATCAGTTTATGGACTAAAATTTAAACATCAGATAAACTTGAGCAGCAAATTTTTTGATTGACAATGTTAGCAAAAAATTGAAGAGAAAGCTAGAAAAAGGAATATATTTTATTACTTAATGAGACGATTGAATTTTCGTGCCTTTAACCAAGGAATCATAATTAGGTGCATATCCTGACAAAACTAATATTAAAGAGTCTTCAGCATGTACATCCTTCAATACAGAACATTGTTTAGTCTTCTCTAACTGCAAGTAAGAAAATGCAGATTCGCAGAGGGAAGTGGATCCGAAACAAGAAATAAATATATTTTCTGCATTTGGTGATGCTTGGATATTTTTTTTTTGGTTAACATATTTCCAAAAATTATCTTCAAAGTTTTATTTGCAAATATCTTAGCTGCCAGTTCCTCACCAACTCAAGAGGCTAGAGCTCCATTTTTCTGTTCAATTAAGGATTTTCCTATGTACGCATGGTTTCCCGACCCGGGGATTATTTGAGGTGCCCGAAATAGCGTGATAAAGTTCATGCTGATGCCGGTCCCTGTATTAAAGAACAAAGTATCTTTGTCGCCAGAATTCTGTACCTAACAAAAAAATGGGTTCCTTTGTACAATAATTGTAGTTGCACTGCTCATTTATATCTCTACTCTACTGCATTGTAAACAAAACGCCCTAATGTCTCTCTAATTGTAACTGAAAACTTACTTCTCTATATATCATGCCGTGCAATCAATTTCTATTTTTAAAATTTCATGCGATCGACCGGTGGCATGAAATTTCACCCCTGACATAGAGGATTCATTAGAGTTTAGTTCAATTTTTAGTGATAACTCGTAATTGAGACTAAAAAGTAGCAGAAAATAAAATGAAATTTGAAAAAAAGTTTTTATACAATAAGCTTTTATGTAAAATAGAAGCTTATTGAATAAAAACTTTTGTTGATGAACTCTTTTTATGTAAAATAGATATGGTAATTAATGGACTAAAAACAGTAAATTATTTATCAGTATTTTATGCAAACAAGATAATCTCCTGTTTCCATAAAACAAAACGATAATAAAATTCTCTTTACAAAATTCATCTACAATTTCATATCAAGAATAATAAAAGAAAAATTTTTCCTTGTTAATAATAAATGAATTCTTAAATGCTGGAAATATTGCAAACTAACTAGTTGTAATTTGTATATCTACTTTAACTTTTCCTTTCCATTTTCTCACCAGAAAGCAAATGATATAGCCAGTACTTAAACTGAGGTTTTTGGATTTTAAGACAGGTCTTATTTCTGGCTTCGCGTGCATGTACGTGTGAGTTCCGTTCAGTTCTGATGGTTGTAATTATTTGGTTATGTCATGTCAATACGCTGATTTTGAGGCTCCGGTAGAATTTCGGAACCAACTTCGAGTAATTTTAAGTCTTTGACTATTTTTCCACTTTTAAGTTGAATTTGACTGTTCCTATAGTTAGCACGAGCTGTGACTTTAGCATAAGTGAGTGCGTTTTTATTCTAAATTATATTTAAATGAAAGGCTTATTTGAAACCTTCTCATGACTTAAAGTTACTTCACATCCAGTGACAATTCGCTTTACGTCTGTAATTGTACTAATTGACTTTAATAGATCAAGTGAAATCCTACAATATATTTGTAGTAAGCGATTATTTGTATATTATAATCAAGGTCGTCACAAGCTTTTATTAATCTTGATATAAAATTGCAGATGAATTTCATAAAGAGAATTGTTTAATCGCTTGTTTCCATGAAACTATGCGATAAATTAGTTTTCTGTTTTAAATTTGTTAATTATTGCATCTGTTTTAAATAAAAGTTTATTATTTAAAAACCTCTTGCTTTAAATTGTTTTTTTAAATACTAAATCAAGAATGCATTCACCACATCTGCTTGAAATATGCAAAATAAACAAATATATCGCGTAACATAAAGAGAAAAATCAAAAATTTAATGAGCTCAATGTTTCTCTGTTAACGGCAAAGAATCTTTTACTTCCGAATTAAGATCGCTGATAACAATTTTTCTTGCTTTCAGGAACGGATAACTTAATCACTAGCAATTTATTGGCTATTACATTGGAATATAAAAGAGCTCAAAGTTCGTTTCCTTGTAAATTATCAAGGATGAAAAATATCAAATGAGAAATCAAATGTTCAGTAACGAATTGTGCTGATATCAGTATGTTTTCTGTTCATTTTATCTAGGACAGTGCATTACAAAACGTATTTCTGCAGCATTTACTGATCGTAATAAGCGATGCGAGCTAGTTTCATTGCTTAAAATATAAAAAACAAATAAAATAAAGATAGCCTTTTTTTCCTTTTTTGAAATCAAATGACATTTAAACAAGAAATAGTTATATATTTAATCACGAGTAATGTTAAATTTATTTAATAATTTATATGTCTATTATTTTATGTTTTAAACAATAATTTTAAATCATTAAAAGACTAACCCAAATTACTATCATGCATAGTTAAAATACATTTTATTTTATTTAAATGTGCAAAATTGCTTCCGAATATCCCACTAAGTATAACATATTTTTTTGTCATATAAGATAAAATAACGTCAATGTAATTCATTAAATTATTTATTTTTAGCACTTTATGTTACGTAAAAAATAGTAGAATGTGTGAGTCTATATGTGTGAATAGAATAATGTGTTGGAGAAAACTTTCAATTATTCGCTTTATTCGTATAAAAACGCATTTTAATAATCTACGTTTTAAAAAAAGATAACTCTACGTTTTTTAAATTTCCAGTTTTTCATTTGAACATTAATCTTTATATATTTTAAAATTGAAATGTTGTCATTTAATCTAGAAGATCCTTATGCAGACTATCTGATTTTCTCTCCTCCTCAAAAATGTTTTCGCATATTGATATTTTTATATTTGATTATTTATTATATTAAATATAACCTAAGCAAATACAGGTATCATATTCAATTAAAGCAACACACATATCTTAAAATGCCTTAAACTAAATAAAACTAATACTAAACCAACAGAAACACATTGTTTAAATTATAATATCTACTTATTTCAGGGAGACAGCTGAAAACAGGAGAAGGGGTAAAAGAACTCTTTATTAAACTCCTTAAAAATCCACAGTGCGTCGACTTGACGCTAATAGACGCCTCGCCTGGGCAGTAACTCAAATAACAAGAATTAAAATTCAAAGATATTAACACAACAGTAGACGTTTCCCCAAGGCCCAGATAATCCTGCTACCTTAAACCGCGCCGAAATCTCGTGGCAGCAAAGTACACCACTTTAACCAGCAAAAAATGCAGAAACAACCCTGCTAAAAATGCCCCGTAGAAACCCATAAAACTTTTTTACGGGAAATTGGTCTACGGATAGGCCAAATCCCTGTAAATACATATAGACTGAAACCCGCACAACTGTACGCATACCAGTAGGCCAAATACCCGTAAAAACCCGCAGAAAGAAACCCGTACAATTGTACTGGTACTGGTAGGTCAAATCCCCGCGAAAACCCATACCACTGTACCGGTACCAGTAGACCAAAGCCTCATAAAAACCCATAAACAGAAACCTGTAGAACATATGGGTACTAAAAACAAAATCCCTGTAAAAACGCATAGGCAGAAACCAGAATTTTATGCGCATCCATAGGCCAAATCTCCATTAAAAAATGGATATTCCGTAGGTCTATTCTACATAAAAACCAGTAGACAAAAACTCAGACCTATGCTTATATCCATAGGCCAAATCTCTGTAAAAAATAGTACACAAAAATTTACAGACTAATACAGGCACCCAATGGGAAAATCACTGCACCAAACAGTAGACAAAAACCCATAAACAAAACCAATAGAATTATACCATAGTGGAGTATACATACATAGAACAGGTATCTATATACAGAATCCCTATAAAAAACAATACACAAAAATAGAACTGTAGATCAAATTTCCATAAAAACTAATAATTATAAGCATAAACCAGCTGTACACAATTAGCAGTGATGAAATGTACAGACCTAAATGGGGGGCACACACAGAGCAATTTTAAATGAAATTCAACACGAAAAAACTTAATAAAATTTTATAAATATCTAGAAGCCTACAGGCCCCTGTCCTTCTCTATGCATGTCAGTACCTATAAACATATTACAAAATATTTATGTAAATTCTCTTTACAAAATTTTAAACTTCCTTTATATAATTTTGAAAATAATAGAAAGATAATAATCAAAGTCATGATTCACAACCATCGAATGATATATGTATGTATATATATACACTGGTGTGCAAAAATTAAGGGCGAGACAGTTTTTTCAATATAACTTTGTACAAAAGCTTTCCAAATCAACACATTTAATACCGTAAGATCCCCAATACGTAAGGACATGAGTAATGTAAGCAACACTTACTAAAAGATAAATCAGAGGGATAAAAAGAAGCTTTATTGAAAAAGTAGCATGGAGCGCAATGAGAGCGAAGGCCGAAACATCCCTGTGGTGGGTGTCCAGCAAGAAAACATCCGGTCTTTAATAGGAGATATGATCTCCCCTGACTGCTAGGCAGGTTTCACATCATTTGTGCATGCTGGATATGTGGTTGTTAATGAGCTGTTGAGACACTGCTGCCCGTTCCTCTTGTAGCACCAATCGCAGTTTCGGAATCGTTACTGGCGATAAGTTACGTGCTGCCACGGGTCTGCCTAGTAAGTTCCGTACATGCTTGACGGGATTTAGATCCAGAGACCTTGCCGACCAATCCATGTGTTCAGTATCTTCACTCTTCAACAGTTCTTCGACAGTAACTGTGTGATGAGGTGGAGCGTTGTCGTCCATGAAGAGGAACTGAGGACCCATGGCCCTTGTGAAAAGAACCTCGGTTATTATGGAAGAAGAACCTCGTTACAATAGCAGTACCAGGTGACGAACCTCCTTGGAAGATATGAAGGTCGGTCCGGCTACCAAGCATTATGTCTGCTCGAACAAGAACTCCGCGACCTCCAAAACAGTCCCTTTTGATGATGTTGAAGGGGTTATTGCGTGTTCCCCGCTCTGTCCAGATGTGTATGTGTCTAGAATCGCAACTCAGACTAAATCTGCTCTCATCTGTAAAGAGTACTCGTCCCCATTCATTGTCTCTCCAATTCCGGTGTTCCCGGCACCACAGAGAACGCCTTCTCCGATGGGCAGGCGTTAGAGGTACACACCGTACAGGGCGTCGTGCAAACAGACCACCACCGTGCAGTCTTCTGGCCACGGTAAAACGCGATATCGGTCGTCCAGTCGCCTGTGTCGTGTGTCTAGCGATTTCTCCCGCTGTCTGCCGCCTGTTTCTTCTGGCCTGTAAGGCAATATACCGGTCATCTGCGGGTGTGGTTCCTCGTGGACGACCACTACTAAACCCCCGGATAGCTGTTCCTGTAGTTTGAAATTGTCTCCAAAGTCGTGAAACGATGCTGTGAGCAATTCCGAACTCTGCAGCCACACTTGTCACACTGCGGCCTTCCTCCAACTTCCCAATGATTCGACCTCAGGTAAAAGCATCCAGATGTCGTCTAACAGATTGATTATTCGCCATTTCTCGCTGAGGCAGCAACTCGGTGTGATTTTAACTGCTATACGGCGTGCAATCTCTTTGCCAGAAATACTGATCTTACACCGACAACATGCTTTATACTACTCAGACACTCCACCATTACGTCTACCTGCATATCTGCGCATGTGCTACCGTACATCACCTTACTTAATCTCCTGATTGGTCTTTCTGTCCGCTCTGCCTCTTCGTTCAGCTGATATGCTAATTTTTCGACTTCGTCCTTAATTTTTGCACACCAGTGTATATACATGCATATTTGATGGTTGCAAATCATGACTATATATATATTACTGATTTGATTATAAATATATACACATAATACTGTATCTCATTGCATATATATGTATTACACTGTATTTCAGTTCTTTAATTAAAATTAAACAATGGAATTTAATCACATTAGCTTTTTTAACAATTTGACACTTAACGAGAAATGTATTGCCAAAGGATGATACTTTCTAGCATCTGCTTAAATTTTAAGTTACCTACAATGCACTAAACCAGATTTAAACAAAACTAGACAAAACCCCTAATTTTTAGGAAGAGAAACACTATTATAAGTAAAAATATTAAGTAAACAAGCAAGCAAAAAGTATAAGGACTTGATTATTACAAATTTAACAAAAAGTTTAAATTTAGCATACTTGCTATCGCCCCAAAACTCGCTTACCACTGATAGCAACACCGTGCAGCTTATTATGACACACATACACATAGATATTTTGCATGGAATTTTAATCCTAGATTATAATATATTAATAAAACCAAAAATGCAATGAATTATATTGTAACAAAACAAACTTCAAAAAATTTAGAACACTTAACAAATACCGATTCTCAACCCGCAGTTCGGGAATTGAGAAAATATATAATAGCGTATACTATCTTATTCTGCATCTCACGTTTAGTACTGTATAATCTTCCACAGACTTTATAAATAAAATCTATGAAAATATATAAATAAAATCTATAACATAATAGGTATTTATGCAACATGTAGTTCTCGACGAAAAAATGCTTAATAATTAACTTTCATACTGTGTATATATAATAATAAATAGTATAAATAATTTATTATTACAAAAGGTGTTTCCTATATCAGATCGCCAAGGAACATAAATTTAATCAAAGCGATGCATTATTGGAATGAATTTAAGTCGGTGTTTTAGGTATAAATTATTTACATTTCTATTGCAGAAAAATACTTTAAAAACTGTATAAAAATATTATTTTGAACTGTAAAATTTCTATATAATAAATTTAAAAAGTAAAATTTAAAGTTGTAGAGACATTAGGTATTTTGGAATCAGGTGAAATGAAAAATGAGCAATGCGTTCGCCGGGAATCGAAAACCACGGACCTCTCAGTTACGCGTCGAGCATGCAGACCGCTACACCACGAAGGCATACGAAAAAGGCGGGAGAAATACCTTATATACTCCCTCTTTTAAAGGGAGACTGGGCTTTTGGGGACCCAATCGCCAAATCGCGGTGGTGGAGAATCATTACCCACCACCTTTTTAGTTCGGGCGCCAGTGTAGAGACATTAATATTTTTGGAAGCATCAGACATGAAAAATGAGCAACGCCTTTCCCGGGAATCGAACCACGGACCTCTCGGTTACGCGTCGAGCATGCAGACCACTACACCACGAGCGCAGGCGAAGAAGGCGGGAGAAATACCTTATAATGTACTGAAAAAATAGCTATTGTTATTGACCGTAGATTATATACTATAAAAATATTACTTCTTGCTGAGCATTTCCTGTATTTAGACTGCCAAATGAAATTCATATAGTGCAGCATTTAGCAATATAAATAAATCTTCTACACAGTCTTATAAACACAGTTAAAATGACTGTTATCGCAATTAAGCAGGTATAGCACACATAGTTTCATTTGTTTACAAACAGTTTTTACGTTAATATCTACACAAACAGATAAACTTAATGCAGAAAATTGTAACGAGCATTTCCGCAGTATAACTATTGAAAGCAAATAATGCCTAAATATTACTATAACTATATTTGAAAGTAATGCTAAAACAATATCCGTACAAGACTCCTGATTTGAAAAGCTTTGGTTTTAACTGTCTTGTAAAACTTTTCAATTACTTACGCAAAATTCATATCCACGTAAAACTTACTATACCTAAATCAACTGATTATACAGTGAAACTTTCCTAAAGCAATTAACTCCACAATTCCAGATAATGCCAGTTTCTTGTAGCCTTACAAAACTATCAGTGATTTTAAGTACTGTTATTTAATAATGTTCCTGAAAAACGTGTGAAGAAAATAACCACTATATGAGGTTTCACTTAATGCAATTTTTTTCCAATAAATAATTCATATTTTATATTCCCAAGACTAGCACATTTAATATTACATAAATTCTATTAATTATTCACAACTCTATTTCAAAAGCATCTAATGAAAAAAATTGAAATTTTCTTCATGTAATTAATAATGATGAAAATTAAAATATGCATAAAAATGTTTGATTATTTGTGTTTTAAGAAAATAGCACAAAATATTTAATGTAACAATGTGGTTCTAGTCTCATACAAAAATATAGACCCCCGCCCCTCACAAAAAAAAAACAGTGTAAGCTACTATGATCATCTAAATTTTAACACAATTTTAGTAATGCAAAAAAGATTCCTTGGCCTGTATGTCTTGCCTACCTCATTCAATAAGTAATACACACATTAAATATTTGAATGTTTACCTCATTTAAAAAAAATTACCTTTTTTGCTTGCGAAATATAATGAGTAAATTTTTTAAGACATAAAAAGTATCAACCCCATCATCACATATATAAATCAACCACATCACATTAGTCGAAAAATTGAATATTGAATCATGCTAGATCTCTTTTAAGGAAGGTAGGCTCAAATATATTAGTACATAATATTCAAATGATAAAGATCTATACGAAGAAGCTTTAAAAAGTATTTCTAAATTATAATAAAAAAAAGTATTTTCAAAAATACAGTAGTTTTAGTACAATCTGATGTAAACACACTGAGCCAAATTATCAACTTTGAAATGATCCCTTTTCAGTCTTTAAACACATTGCTTTTGAGTATAAAAGTAAAGATAGCAAATCAATTTCATGCACAGAAAATCCATTTCAGAACAATTTAACTGTCAAAAAAAGTTCGCTGAATGCATTAGACACGATTACACGTGCATGGCTTTACTGTTATTTCCTTTCATATTATTCCATATTCACAGTCAATTTTCGTATTTTATTTTTCATTATAAACATCTAAACAGTAAAACATAGTAAAACTTGTAATACTATATACTAATTATTGCATTACTACAGCCTACTATCCACCAAGACGATATCAGAAACATCCCATAACAATATTAACAAGAACGGAGAGAGATTGCTTCTTCTGAGAGCGGGGGGAATTTTTTCCTCACGTCAGCGTTAACATGGACCAAGGCGATGGCTTACGAATAACCTTTGCTAATAAAAGCAATTACCTCAACATCTTCGTTAAGAAAAATGAAATAATTCAGAATAAGCATTGGCTAAAGAAATGAAAAAGAACCGACTAGGTTTAAATGCCCAGAAATGAATGAGAAGTCCACACAATGGGACAGGAAAAATCCTTTCTAACATCGCTTACCTGAGCAAGAACTCCCGCAGCGGTAATTTAGTGTTGAAAGGAGTGATAATTGATAATAAACATCTAAACAGTAAAGCATAGTAAAAATTGTAATATAGTAAATTATTTATTGCATTACTACAGCCTACTATCCACCAAAACTATAACACAAACATCCTATAACAACAATAACAAGAACGGCGTCATATTGCTTCTTCTGAGAGCGGGAGAAGGAGGGGAATATTTTTTCTTACGTCAGCGTTAACACGGAGAAAAATAGTTTGAACGCGGTCGTGTTAAAGAGATGATGGTTGATACCGGTGTTTATTTGTAATATCAGAAATATTGATATATACATATATAAATGTGTATATGTGTGTATTCAACTCGTGGCGAAATCACTTCCCTAAGATGACCGCCTCTGAACGAGACCAGTATTTCTGAAAACTTAAGTATATTTAGGTATTGAAACATGTAAGACGACCACCT
The DNA here is from genome assembly GCA_000611955.2 of Stegodyphus mimosarum. Taxonomy (NCBI): domain Eukaryota; kingdom Metazoa; phylum Arthropoda; class Arachnida; order Araneae; family Eresidae; genus Stegodyphus; species Stegodyphus mimosarum. The sequence goes on along the minus strand of KK121583.1, from coordinate 109,037 downwards.
GCAAAGAAAAAAACCAGAAATGTGACTGGTCTCTTTAGACAGATTCATTTCATAGAGGCAATCTTCCTAAGAAGACCACATCTAAAAGATTAATTTATTTCTGAGAACGTAAGTATAGGTATTGAGCATCACCTCTCTAAGACGACCACTTGCAAAGATGAATTTTTATGTGTGGCTGGTCGCCTGAGAGAGACCTCGCTGTGTGTGGTGTATATGATTACTGTTATTGTTTCCGACAAAAATTTTTAAGAAATCAAATGAATGAGCATATATATAGTAAAAACCCTCTCTAAAACGAATACCTGAGTTTCCAGGTTACTCTGATGGTCTTAAAGAGATCATATTTTCATTCTTAGAAATATTGATCATCTTAGAGAAGAGGTAGAGACGAGAGGATTCACTGTATGTTTTTTAACTTTAAAGCTTCCTGTTGGTTACAAAACAGAAATAACCTTATTTTCAACAATATCCAAATAAACGAAATAAAAGTAAATAAATAAATAATTTAAAATAATCAGTAGACAACAAGAATACCAATGAATTTTGGTTTACTGACACCAGTATTAATTTCATTGTTTAGAAGAAGTCTATTGACGTCAGTTAGAAAATTAGAATAAATCCATATAAACCAACAGAAGATTTATTTTGCATCTATTTCTATTATATTGATACCAGTAAGAAAACCATTGAAAATCAATATAAACCAATACAAACCAGTAGAAAATTCCGACACTGATGTCGGTTGTATGGGTGTCAGATGATACCAGTAAGAAAAACCCACAGAGATCAATAGAAACTAGTAAAAGTCAGTAGAGACCAACAGAATTCTATGGATACCAGTAGAAAGTTTTATTGGTTTCTATGGGGCATTTTGAAACTAGTAAGAAAAACCCACAGAGACCAACAGAAACCAGTAAAAGTCAACAGAAACCCATAGAATTGTATGGCTACCCATAAAAAATTTTACTGGTTTCTATGGGACATTTTTAACAGGGAAGGTTACGCTACAAAGTTAAGGTGTTTGCCCACTTTTTCTTAACTTTCCCTTCTAGAGCTCAGTATTTAAACCTTTTCTTTTAATTGTAGAATTTACAATTCTTCACGCACGCTACCAAATTTAAATGTTCTGGCATTGACAATTAGGGGAATGAAGGCTTATAGGAAAGAAAGCATAAACTTAACTGGTTAGTGAAAATAAAATACAAATATCTGTAAATCTGTAACTTTAAAATAAAAAATATTTTATTTTAAGGAACGAAAACATCTAAGTTTTGTTTTCGTTTCTAAAAACAAAGACTTCTAAGTTTCAAAAACATAAAATTAATTTATTGGCAGGGGAACATTTCTAGAAATATTATAGTCAACGCCACAATATGTCAAACCACCAGAATTAGAAAAATATACAGTGACAGTGAAGAAATTTTAAAATAACTCAAATTATTAAATGAAATTGTTACGTGACTTCTTACTCAGTACGTTTCTTATTTATTGATAGCTATATACTACTGACTAAAATTACTTATATTATTCGAAATCATAGCCTTTGTTTACATACACATTTCAAAACTTCGATAGATTTTAAATTATTCTTCTCACTGAATTTTCTATTTTTGGCTTAATTTCTGTTCTTCTGTTTGCTGCTGATTAAGTATTCTAATTAAATTTTGATATAGTGCTTTTCGATTCCAACCTGCAGAGAAAGAGCATTCGTTAACTCAGAAATAGACTTTTCCTTTTACTTTTCTCAGTACACCAATCCTAATTCCAGGAGATATAAAATACGTCTGCTTTTTTTTTCACGTTTTTGACGTGAATGTTTTTATATGAATTTGTTTCTGTGCTTCAGTGATTCATCTGGAAATTCTGGAGAAGCTTATTTTATTTTATACAATGGTCACTTGCAGTACCAATTTTGTTATTTTTATGCCAAATTATTATTTCACTTTATCAAATTTAATATGATATTTGAATTTGCTTAAATTACGTTTTGATTTTAATAATTATTACCAATGAGTTAGTGCAGCTTACTGCTCATAATATGGGCTTTAGTTTTCAAATTTCCTACTCCTTTCATTTAAAATGCTTCAGATTTGAATACATATAAAATATTTAAAAAAAATAAATCTGAAAGCTTCCAGATTTTAAATTACTTCCAAAAAGGCGTTTTTCTAACATTTTGCGTGTGACCTCAATTTATTAACCATCATGTTCTTCGCACTTAAACCATAAAATTCAGTTCAAGAGCAATAACGCAAAATAATTTTAAAATAAGCATATCTTTAGGATTTCCGATACACAGTCTCACGCGCTGGAGATTAAAATGTTTTTACCCCGTTCAGTGTTGCCATTGCTCGCTTCGAAATCGTTAGTTTGTTAAGTTTTACAAAAATATGAAATAGGTAATAAAACAAATTCCAAATTCCAAATTTAGGTTTCCAAATGCCCATATTCGTGTGGAGGACTACGTTATTGAAAATTAGATGCTTCTAGGTAACGTTGTTTTTTCACAGTGCGAGAAACATACATAAATTTATGCAGATTCTTCATGATTTCATTTCTTTAAATATAATACAGGACGATAATATTTGGTGGCAACAATATGAAAAGTGAAACAACGCTTTTAGTGAATCGACACAAAATGCCGAAACGAAATTAATAGTCCTTCTGTCCCTTTGTACGAAAAAGAGTTGTAAGTTGGGGGGGGGACAAGTCGTGACCTTCGTGAAAAGAGTATCTCTTCTCGAAGGCCACGAACAAACTCATGTTTGGAAAATGCTGAAAAGTGACAATGGACTCTAAAGTGCTCAATGTACGGAATAAAAAGCACTTATTGTTAATGACAATAATGCTGCAAATGCTTATGAAAGCTGTCCATAAGGCATACTGCAATCCCGAAGTATTATAAATTGGATCATTAGCGATATTATTTTTTGGATTCTTGGATACTTTATTTAATGGCATGAGTTAACGTTTAAAATACAAAGACATATTTCATTTCTAACAAACAACCGAAATTTTGGAACCTCACATGCGCAGTACGGTAGTACAGAATACCTGAGAAAAAAGGAAAATAAAATTGAGCACTGAGAATCTTCCTCCGTGGATTTAAAAATCATAACTACAGGACATACACAACAAAACAATAACTGATGGAACGAAGTGAAAATACAAATTAAAGCAATCAAAACTGCTACTTAAGTCTGCATAAAGGATAATAAAGACGTAAAAATCCAATTGTAAATAGCTCTAGATTACGAAAATAACAGTATATAATTGTAAAAATACATATGCTATGTACAGTTAACAGAGTTTATTCTGTGAGGTTGCGAATAAGTGGGAGCCAGTTTATGAAGGTATTGTCTTCTACATACTTTGCTTATTTTTTGTATTCCGAGATGCCGCAAGGAGAGATGAATAAGTACCGTGTAAAGTATAAGTCGCAGTCTGAATAAGCTTTTAATTTAATTTAACTTCTTTATTACATTTCTTAGAGCTCTAGAATTTTAATTTCATGCTATGATATTAAGTCTGTAGCACAGGAAGTTAGATTAGAAGTGGTTAAGAGATTTTAACCTTTCAAATTGTCAGAATAGCTGATAATCTGCTTTTTCACCACATTGCTGAAACGTTGTTTGCTCAAATTACGAATACACTCCTTCATTCTTTTAATTCTTAAGCCCTATGAAGGGCGCTACTAAACAAAAATCAAGAAGCTTCGGTAATTTTTCTCGTCTTGTTATTATAGAATATCTGTAATTTAAGAAAATTAGTTTCCTGTACTGAGCATCAAACTAGTTATTGTTAAAATCATTTTTATTTGTACAAAATAATAAGCTCATATTAAAATCACATTTTTGGAAAGTATATAATCTCGTTCATAACAGAAAAAAAATTGTATTTTGCGAAAATTATTTTATGAAATACACCATATAAGACCATGTATCATGAATAATCACATTTTTGTCTAGCTCTCTTGCGTCCGTAGTGTTAGCATAGTAAGTAAAGTTGCAACATTTGGCAAAAACCCGAATGTGTATGTTATTATTAAGTTTAAATTTATTCTCGTTTAAGTAGAATAAAAATTTTTATTGTATTTTCTGAAACTTACCGTGATCATTTTGAAAACTCAATTTATAGAACAAATAGGTTTATTTCGGAGTAAGAAAATCATCTACGCACTCTCCGGGACTCGAAGTACGAGCCTCCCAATTACCAAATCGATATATTTACATTGACAGCTGGATGTCGTACACATTCCTGCAGAGTCTTTACACTGACGTACCAGGTAATAGATTAACAGCTAGACGTGTTTCACATTCACTCGTTATTTATACCACGAAAACACGTTGTAAAGAAAGAGAAAATTCCTTATAAATTATCAAAATTTGTTTATTGCGTCTGATTTCAGATTCGATTATCCTTCTTACTATAACAGTACCTCTTGTTTGCTGCCAAAAAAATCCACCTGCGTGTTTCTAGGAACTGCTGTGAATTTATTTTTTCATTAAGTTTAAAACAAATGAGTATTTTAATTTTAATTTTAATTTGTATACTGGTATTCTTTTTCTGTAACTGAATAAGATTACTTCTTAAAAACTCTAGTAAATGCTGCGGTATGATATTTTCATTGCAATTTTCTGAAGAAATAAAATTCCCCATATCTTTTTTATTGTCAGTTTTTCCACTAGGTTCCTAAATAAAAAATAATTCGAGTATTTTGCCAGAGTACCTCATTGCAAGGAAAAAAATGGCAAGAGTTCGGAAGAACTGTTGTTTGTTATATAGGTCATTTTTAATTAACAACAGAATGCGAAATGAGGAAGTTTGTTACCGATTTGAGAACAATAATTATCGCACCATCCTTACATATAAAAGCAAACCCAACTATAGACATCGCACCTTTTACCACAATTTTCCAAGTCTACAAAATGTAAGATTGCTGATAGTGAATTTTTATACGTATCAACAGGGAATAACTCTGGCAAAACTGTTAAATCCTCAGCATTTTCTTTCTTAAGTATCAAAGCGTAAAATAAAAAATAAACTTAACCCTTTTCTACAGTTTGTTAAATACACTCACGTTTGTGAAAATTGCAACACCAAGAAGGAATCGTCATAATTAAATGCAATTTAATACACAGTTGAGTGGTAGTGGTACAAATAAATGATTAAATGTTCAAAGCAAACAAACAAGAACAAGAGATCAGAATCAGTATTTTGTGTGGCCACCACGCGCCGCAATAAGTGCTGCTACACGACGTGGCATGGAGTCAAACAAAGTTTGAATGTCTGACTGAGGAAGAGCATTCCATATCGTTTGTACGCGTACCCAAAGTTCGTCTGCAGACGCAACAGGACGAGGATCACGAGCAAGACGCCGACCAATGACATCCCACACATGTTCAATTGCCGACATATCCGGGGAACACGCAGGCCAAGGAAGAAGCTGTACCTGCTGCGCTGCAAAGAAGGATTTAACAATCCGAGCAGTATGAGGGCGGGCATTGTCCTGTTGAAATACAGCGCCTGGCAAGCTTTGAAGGAAGGGAACAGCTTCGGGCTGTAGAACTTCACGGATATACCGGTTGCTGTTCAGATTGCCCACAATTCGTAGCAATTGAGATCGTCTATGATATGCTATGGCGCCCCAGACCATAACTCCGGGTGTTCGTCCACTGTGGCGTTCGATAATGCACTCCGGAAGGTGGCGTTCACCGGCATAGCGTCTGACACGAATGCGGCCATCATGGTACCACAAATTAAAGCGGGATTCGTCAGAAAACACGACATGCTGCCAATCAGCACGCCAGTCTCTATGCTGATTGGCCCATTGTAGCCGCAGGCGGCGATGGTCGTGCGTTAGGGGGATCCTGTATAAAGGAGTCCGTGCGCGCAGTCCACACTGCAGCAGACGTCTACGAATTGATGAAGCACACAATGAAACACCTGTAGCTATTGACCACAGTGCTGCCAATTGTCTAGAGGAAGCTGTACGGTCCGTCCGCGCCATGCGGACCAGGTGTCTATCATCGCGAGCTGACGTCACATTTCGGGGTCCACTCCCGGATTTCCGAGTTGTCCGACACTCGTCCGTCCACTGCTTCCAAACGCGCATCACTGTGCTGCTGTTACGCTGCACACGAGAGGCTACTGCACGATACGACAATCCAGCTTCACGAAGGCCGATGATTCTCCCTCGTTCAAACTCTGTAAGTTGTTCAAATCTCGCTCTCTTTCGTCGACGAGGCATAAGTACAGATTGAGTTAACGTTTACCACTAGCAGATAACCACCGATAACCATACACGCCTCGCTACAGCCGTCTATTTATTCGGATCCATCAGCCGTTCAGAGGGCGCTGCTCAGCATACGCATGCGCTACGGATTTGCAATTCTAATCATTTGCATATCATGCGCTACTTTGCATTTCCTGAAAATTTCAGCTCACTCGCGTAAGTCCTTCATGGTGTTGCAATTTTCACAAACGTGAGTGTAGAATAGGAAGCCAGATTAAGAGAAAAAAAGTATAAATGATTAAGAAAGTGATACATCGTTTTAAAATTGTACTGTTAATTAGGAAAAATTTAGTTTCTGTTTGAGAAACAAAGATTTTACGTCCCGTCAAATGGCAGTATCTCTGATAAGTGACTCATCCAGCGGTTGAATGATAAAGTTGGTAAAGTTCTGATCAACGGAAGTTCGACCGTAGCTCAAATCTCGGCGAGCGGATTTTTTGGCTGTATGAGCGTTTTCATACACTGGTGTGCAAAAATTAAGGACGAGACGGTTTTTTTCAATATAACTTTGTACAAAAGCTTTCCAAATCAACACATTTAATACCGTAAGATCCCCAATACGTAAGTACATGAGTAATGTAAGCAACACTTACTAAAAGAGAAATCAGAGGGATAAAAAGAAGCTTTATTGAAAAAGTAGAATGGAGCGCAACGCGACTGAAGGCCGAAACATCCCTGTGATGGGTGTCCAGCAAGAAACATCCGGTCTTTAATAGGGGATATGATCTCCCCTGACTGCTAGGCAGGTTTCACATCATTTGTGCATGCTGGATATGTGGTTGTTAATGAGCCGTTGAGACACTGCTACTCGTTCCTCTTGTAGCCCCAATCGCCGTATCGGAATCGTTACTGGCGATAAGTTACGTGCTGCCACGGGTCTCCCTAGTAAGTTCCGTACATGCTTGACGGGATTTAGATCCAGAGACCTTGCCGACCAATCCATGTGTTCAATATCTTCACTCTCCAACAGCTCTTTGACAGTAACTGTGCGATGAGGTGGAGCGTTGTCGTCCATGAAGACGAACTGAGGACCCATAGCCCTTGTGAAAAGACGCATGTAAGGAAGAAGAACCTCGTTACAATAGCAGTCCCAGGTGACGAACCTCCTTGGGAGATATGAAGGTCGGTCCGGCTACCAAGCATTATGTCTGCTCGAACGAGAACTCCGCGACCTCCAAAACAGTCCCTTTTGATGATGTTGAAGGGGTTATTGCGTGTTCCCCGCTCTGTCCAGATGTGTATGTGTCTAGAATCGCAACTCAGACTAAATCTGCTCTCATCTGTAAAGAGTACTCGTCCCCATTCATTGTCTCTCCAATTCCGGTGTTCCCGGCACCACAGAGAACGCCTTCTCCGATGGGCAGGCGTTAGAGGTACACACCGTACAGGGCGTCGTGCAAACAGACCACCACCGTGCAGTCTTCTGGCCACGGTAAAACGCGATATCGGTCGTCCAGTCGCCTGTGTCGTGTGTCTAGCGATTTCTCCCGCTGTCTGCCGCCTGTTTCTTCTGGCCTGTAAGGCAATATACCGGTCATCTGCGGGTGTGGTTCCTCGTGGACGACCACTACTAAACCCCCGGATAGCTGTTCCTGTAGTTTGAAATTGTCTCCAAAGTCGTGAAACGATGCTGTGAGCAATTCCGAACTCTGCAGCCACATTTGTCACACTGCGGCCTTTTCCAACTTCCCAATGATTCGACCTCGGGTAAAAGCATCCAGATGTCGCCTAACAGATTGATTATTCGTCATTTCTCGCTGAGGCAGCAACTCGGTGTGATTTTAACTGCTATACGGCGTGCAATTTCTTTGCCAGAAATACTGATCTTACACCGACAACATGCTTTATACTACTCAGACACTCCCCCATTACGTCTACCTGCATATCTGCGCATGTGCTACCGTGCATCACCTTACTTAATCTCCTGATTGGTCTTTCTGTCCGCTCTGCCTCTTCGTTCCGCTGATATGCTAATTTTTCGACTTCGTCCTTGATTTTTGCACACCAGTGTAAGCTGCAGAATACTGGTATTTTTGCCTCCATCACTAATCAGGCAGCTAAGGTTACGCAATTAATTTGGATATCAGCATGGAGAAATGGGTCGACGATACGAGTCCCCCCACTTTTTTTTTGTTTTGTTTTCAAGGGGGCTGAGAAAAATTTTCTTAGAAAAGTTTCCAATGCCAGAATGAAAATTTCTTTACGAAACTTCCTAATTTATTAGCTCAATTAAATATTTTGCGACAACCTTCCCTCTCTTTTCACCCAATTTTTTACCTTTAGTCATAAATTCAGTGCATATTGAGTTAACATGGACTTTTTTTTAAGAATGTGGCTTCGGTTACAGCTTCTACTGATATGTATTACACTATCATATTTTGATTTTTTTAGTCTTAATGGACACAAGAGTTAGCGACTGTTTCCCTAAAAATATGCAAGTTTTACTGTAAATGATATCGTTCAAGATCAAAACTTATAACCCATTGAATATTCGTTGTGTCACTATAGTTTCTTTCGCCGTGACGAAGCAACAGAATCATATGCGTATTTTCAAGACTTATTCCATGTGTAACTTTAAAAAAAAAAGGCTAATTTTCTATGAAAAACTAGCTCCCTTATAAAAATTATTTTTTCTCCTCTTCAAAAAAGCAATCCACCTGAGGCAGACAATCAATGTTATTTTGTGATAAATAATCAGTTATCTTTATAAATACTATTTTACATTGTTTCAAGCATTTTACGTAACATCAAAACTAAACAGAAATCAGAGCCGTTGACGAATATTGACTTCACTTAACTTAAATATGTAGCTGAGTACTTTCTATTAGAGATGTTAGATTCACATGAAGTAAGGTATGACCTAAGAAGTTTCAACGAAATTAAGTCGATAAACGTTTTAAGTTTATGAGGATCAGGAAAGAGCATGGTCGATTAAATCGGAAGGAAAGAAATTTAATCCTACGAAACGTTTAAGCTAGTTCCGATTAATGGCGATACTATAAGGTTCAAAGAGCTGAACATGGATACGAAACTGCAATTAAAAATAAATAAATCTGGCCTAATTAAAAGTCAGGATCTGAGAATACGTATAAAAAAGGAAGCTAATTATGAGGTTTTATTAAATTTGTTTAATATTAACATGTTTATAATCATTCCCGTATGCACACAGGAATCAAACATGTTGTTGCAACATTCATTATAAGAGTGTATAAAATGATCAGTCAGACATTTTAAAGCATAAACTACTCATCAAATCTAAATAAAAGATAACTATACTTACGTGTTTAATATAAATTTGAATACAGATTTAGAGAAGTAGAAAAATATATACCTGAAGATACAGCTACTTGAAACATTCGGCTACTTATCCATTGCGTTTCTACAAGCATGTTTTTAAAGAACGTTTTTAGTAATTATCTGGGTGAAAAGGCCTGTTAGTGGTATTAGTGGGGCTATTTTTGATAACATATATGCTGATTCTGGGATGTTTTCGATAACATAAAGGGATTTTTATTGAACCTAAGCAGCTTGTAGTTGCTGTAATTGTTAGTGTAGCGAAGTTCACACGACTGTCTGCAGACTTTGAATTTTGCGTAATGGAAAGAAGTTTTTGAGTATCTTGTGTACTAGGGATAACTTGCACTTGTGTACTAGGACACTTGAAGAACGTCTGTAAGAAAGTCCACGCTTATAGTATAGGAAAGGTAGAAAAGTGATCTTAGGCTACGGGTTCCCAACCTTTTTCTATATTCGTACACCTAAAAAAAATTTAATATATTCTTGCACACCCCTAAAAATTTTCTAAAAAAAGAAATCAAAACAAAGTTGTACAATCAAATCTTTATAAAAAAATCTAAAAGCTTTCAGATTTTACATTACATCCAAAGAGGCATTTTTTAACGTTTTGTGGGTTACTTTTATTTATTAAATATCATGTTCTTCGCACTTAAACCATAAAATTCAGTTCAACAGCAATATCGCAAAGTAATTTTAAACTGAGCATGTCTTTAGAATTTCCGATACTCAGTCTCGCGGGCTGGAGACTTTTTTTTTCCATACAGTGGTGCCATCGCTGGCTTTGAAATCGTTGAGTTTGTTAATATAAAGTTCGTTAAAGTTATACAAAATATGAAATAGATGATAAAACAAATTCCAAACTCCAAATTTGATCTTCCAAATGCTGAAATTAGCAGAAGAATTACGTTATTCAAAATTTGATGGCTCTAGGTACCGTTGTTTTATCACAATGCGAGAAACACATATACATTTATGCAGATTCTTCATTATTTAATTCCTTTCCAGGGCTCTAATAATTGGTGACACCAATTTGAAAAGTGAGCCGACATTTATATTGAACCAACGCAAATGCCAAAACAAAATTAATATTCTTTACGGGCAAGTCCGTTTGGACTAATTAGCAAAAATGAAACATGGAAATAAGGAAATATCACAAAAATTTACATTTGCTTAAAAAAAATTAAAGACTTTTTCACTGCTGTTCAGAGGATAGGAGTTTCTCAAATTGTTGCACTTCATGTTTGGTTGACAAAATAGTATAAATCCAGACTCACGTAAAAATATCGTGACAAATAAGATGAGCCCATTTAGTGCCTTTTCACTAAGTTTTGGGAAACTGTTCATTGCCGAACACCAATATTATTACAAAGTATTGCCTTCAAACTGCATTTTAGAAACACTACTTGTGCGCTATTCTAAAAGGTCTTTCTGCTCTTCGTTCTCCGACATATTATCCTAATTAAAAGAGTAGGAGGTAATAATCCATGTTTCCGAAATTTTCAGTTTTCCTCCTTGAAAATAACCGTCAAATGACTTTGATAATAGTTTCAAATGAACATGTATCCTTACAGTTGGAATTAGAGATTTGTTGTCATCAATCATTTCCTCGAGTGACGGACAATTAGAAAGTTTCCCTTTTTAAACTCTTCGGAGCAAAAATTGTAATTTTTATTTGAAATAATTTATCTTCTCATAGCTGGTTAATGTATTTACATTTCTCTAACTATATCATAGTCTCGTTCCTTTAGAGAAGCTTTGATTCTTGCAGTTCAAAAAAGCTCATTAAAACATTTGACCTCTCATAGTTCAAGACAGCCAGTTAAAATATTTGACCTCTCATTGTTCAAAAAAGCCCGTTAAAGACAGCGGGCTGTCGTATGGAAAACCGAAACAGAATGTTCATTTTCAAATTCTTTACAACACATCTAAAGAAGCAGTGGTTCAGAGCACAACCCCATAATCCACTTTATTGCTTTCACTGAAGTGTCAAGGATTTTGTGATGTTAGGAGATAACGTTTTTGATGCCACAACAAATTGATGAAAGCAGTAGGTACCTTTGTAAGAGAGAAATCTTTTGTTTCAGCAGTGCAAAAAAAATCCTGATTTATTTCGTAACATAGCACGGGGCACCGCTAATACACGCAGAACGAATAATTTAGACACCCTGTAGAGATATTACGATTTTTTGGAAGCAGGAGCCATGAAAAATTTGCAATGCCCTCCCCGGGACTCGAACCACGGATCTCTCGAATATGTGTCGAGCGTGCTGACTACTGCATAACGAAGGCATGCTAAGAAGGCAAGAGAAGTACCTTGTAACCCAAGTCACACTACGCGAAGAATTTCTTCACATATCGGAAGACATCTTTTCCTTTGTTTTTGTTTTGCTTCACAGAACACAAAAATCTTCCATTATGGCAACATCATGGACGTACCTTAATAATGTAATAAGCTGAATGCAATTAGCGACACCAGTTGTTTCATCCAACTGGAGAGACAATTTTAAGAGAATTGCTCAATAATCAGAGTCAACTTGATCCCAAATTCTCAAATTCAAATCACTAAATCGGTTTTGAAGAATTTTATTTGATAATGGCACTAGACTAAACTTGCATGAGGCTTCTTTTTCTAGAATAGTTGTTGCCATTTCTAATGCACACGGTTTTTATCAAATCATCTGTAATTACATTAGGCTTCTTGCATTTCGCTTCTTTATACGCCGCATGGAATGAAGCTATCAGCAGTAGTTTTTCAGTTAATATAAAACCTAATATTTGAAGGAGGGCTCGAGACTCTTATCTGGCCCTTTTAGAAATTAATAATTCCAAATCATGGCTTGCAGAATCTGCAACACGATGCTGCCAGTTGTTGAAATGTTCGGCAGTCTCGACAGCTTCAGATTTGCGTTTGGAAAGGCAGTACCACAAAGTATGTATTGGTGTTCTTCCATATCGTCAGTTGATCCGGCTTAAGTGAAATCAAATTGCACATAGTCATTAATCCATTTTCTGTACTTTGACACCATGAATATTAATCAGAATTTAAGAAATAGAAACCAAAAATAGGGATCAAGTTGATTAGAAGAAAAATAATAATAAGTAATAAATAAAACATAAGTATATTCACTTCTTACTACAGACAAAAGAGAAATGAGCAGGGCATGAACAGAGAAACACTAGCAGGTGTTCTAACTTAAGGGGAATTTCTCTCTAGAAGGAAATTTCATAGTTTCGGGGGAGAATTCAATCAGCCCTTTAGTTAGTTGTTATGTATTTAATTTTAGTTTATGAACATAAAATCTACTTTTATTCAAGTTCTGGTATTTATGAACATTTTCTACACTTCCTGCTGTTTAATCTATAAAGCATGTTAAATTAGTAAATGCTTATATATATATATAAAGATAGCCCTCGTGTGTTTTGCCATAATTGAATAATCTAACCTAACCCACGCCATGTCAGGGGCAGGAACCCAGTAATAACCAGCAAGCCAGAAGAACGGACTTGACCTACACCGAGTAACTTTTTTTCCTCTGTTCGTTCAATGTGTCAGGACTGTGTGTTCGGTGCGTATTCTTGGCGAACATCTTCGTGAAAGTAACTAAATCCTGATCTTGAACAGGGAGCTGAATGCAGCTATGTTCTGTGGTAGAATACTGTGATGGATTTAAAATCCTCTTTTATTAAACCACAATTATTTACAGCCACTTTCCAACTCGGGAGGGATACAGAAAATAATGGCCGACACTTGGGTCTAAACTGAACAGTCAGGTAATTCAAACTAAAATTAAATAGAAAGTAAATAACCGTTGCTCACAGAGCTATGAACGCGAGGTTGGTCTCTAAACTGAATGATACGTAGCAAGATTTAACTGTTGTGCCCTACAGAAGGTTTATGGAGTCCGAGAAACATGTGTATGGACATTATTTTAAAGACAGCTCCTGGAATTCGTTGAAAAAATGATGAGAATCTCTAGCTTCACAACTTTCCTTATTTAGTGATCACTGATGAGGTTGCCCGCAATCTGCACTAGATGGGATCGACAATTATACTCAATAGCTCCCCACACCATGAAACCAGGCGTTTGTGCGGTATGACGCTAGACAATACTATGGGAGCAGACGTTCTTCTCTGTAACGGCTGAAGCACATTCTTCTATCATTATACTCTAGACAGTATCGAGATTCATCGGAGAAAACTACTTGTTACCACAGGGCGCGCCACGCACTGCGTTGCCGCTTCCATTGAAGTCAGAGACGTCTGCGATTCAGCGACAGGGATATCCTGTGTAGAAGAATCCTTGCAGGCAGTTCATGCGGCAGGAGATGGCGACGAACCATGGAGCTAGACAACACAACACCTGTAGCCGTGCTCCAATGTTGTGCTAACGCACGAGAGTATGATCCATCACAGTCATGCGGATGAGGTGTCTGTCGTCCCATGCCGTTGTGCTATTGCGTGCCCCACTGCCAGGATTTCGCCTTGTTTAGTTCTTTGTCCGTTTCTTCCAAACACGCATCGCTGGTATAGCATTACGCAGCGTGCAGCCTGCGATTGCTCGATACGAAAGTCCACCCTCTCACATGCCAACGATGCGGCTTCGTTTCAACTCCGCTAGTTTCTGGTATGGCATCTTCTGCTGTTGACGAGGCATATTGATCACTAATTAAACGTTCACCGCAGACAGAGGATGATAAACAGATTTCAACGTACCTTTACAGTTTTTTATATACATAGAACAAGCGGTCGGTTCTCATTCCACGCATGCGCACTCGCTTTGTAATTCTAATCAGTTGCGCGTCTTTATCTCACTTTACATTTCCTGTAAGTTTGGTTCCCTTTGCTTAATTCCTTCACTATGCTGCAATTTTCACAATCATTAGCGTATGCATAGATAAGAAAAGGGAATCTAATGAGGAAAATGTTTCACCAGTGAAAATGGATTAAATATACAGTGCGATAAAAAAATTTCGACCTCTTCAGAGTAAGCAAGTAATGTTTGCTGATCTAATGTATAGACTTTAAGTATAGACTACAAGACATAAAATATTTATTTTATTACTAATGTCTGTTCGTAAGAAGGAATGCAAGATGTAGGTGCGAAACACCAACACATCTAGCTGGACATTATCTTTGGTAATGTCCATTTCTTTCTTTTATTAGAGCAGAGCATTTACCAGCATTTGCAACAAAAACTCCATCGAAAGATTTATTCTACAATACAAAGTGTGTGTCTGTACTTCAGCAAATTATGTAATATATTACTGAAAACGAAGGCACGGTGATTATAAATAATTAACCAAATTACATGAGTGAATTAGCAAGTATTTAAAAGCAAGAAATGGTAACCACATGGCCTATCTACATTTGTAAACAGCAAGAGAAAATTACATCAAGTCTTCTTTCCATCTGTATATGTTGTATAAGTTTTCCTTCCTTACTCTATTATTTATTACTTCATGCATTTAAAATGGGCCAGTGGATTCCGTTGATGAGGTTAACCAAATTTCTAGTAGAGCGTGGTTAATTAATGTTAATGCTCTCGTGTTGCATATACTAAGCGCATGGCTGATCAATTGTTTTGGCAATTTGGGGCAGGAGTTCAAAATACAGATAGATAGATTACTAAGGTCTATTGTCTTACATCAAATAAATGCAACATCAATTCATGTATTTGCAAATAATTCTCGAAATGGTAAATCTCTTCACTAAGATAAGCATATGCTCTTTTTACCGTGCTTGAGTTCACTTTGTGGGAACACTTGTACTCCAATGATGTTAACTGCCGTTGTAAAGTTTCTAGCTCAAATGTATGTAGAATATTCAGGGCTGGAATTAAGACTTTAGATACCCTAAGCACAAGCTTTTGGTGTTCCCGCATACATTTACAGCAAAATGCCTACTTTTCCCTTCTCTCTCAGTCGTGGATTAGTTGCACCAAACATTCCGGGAAAAAAACCATCAATTTGAAATTTTTACGCTTTTGTCTTTCCTCGATAACTTTAGCACGTGATTATACAGCTTAATGTATAATCTAGCTCTTTCCTTGATAACTTAAGCACGTGCTTATACAGCTTAATGTATAATCTAGATCTGGGATTAATTGCATAAACCTTTAAGTTACCCTCACAGAAAAAGAAATCTGCGGGCCACAAATCAGTTGAATACGGGGACCATAATCGTTTTGAAACTATACACTTGCTTAAAAACTGGTGCAAGAACCAACGCGGCTTAACTGTATGTGCGACAAATGGTGCCGTCTTGCTGAAACCAACATTTTCGCCTATCAGCATAAAAAAGCGTAACAAAACTCTATAATGATTGATGTTTTTGTACACTTTACTCTTAGACAATAAAATTTTAATGAAATATAGTAAGCACTCCTTAATGCGAATTACAAGGGGCCGAAAAATCAAGAGTTAATGTTAGTTGGGAACACAAATTTTATTTTTGGAATTGTTTTTTAACCCTCCTCAGTACACAGGGCGCCCAAACTCTGTATAACCAGATTCCTTGCTGGAATACATAAAAAATGCCCAAAGAACTGTACAATTCATTTGTAATTTAATCTTTTAAACAGCAATTCTATAAGCTTTCTTAATATATATTTTATACTACAGCAGAGCACAGTTAATATGTCTTTCAAGAGACCAATCACAAAGGATGTATAAAGGAGAAAGATACATAGACGAAATTTTAATTTACGATATCAAATTTATATATATAAGCTGCACAGTTTTGATACTATCAACTAATGATATTGTATAATTTTATTATCATACTTTTTATTTGTTTAAAATATTAACTATATTCGAACAAATTCAAAATTAGCATTTTAAATAAGTATGTCATTAATATTAATGTTTTAAGCAATAAAACAATTTGAACAATTTTTATTAGTTGTATTTTAAAAAAGATATAAAAACAAATTTGATATTTTAAAATCGTAAAAATGCAAATTTCTGTACGTAGTTACGTAAAATTCGGAAAAAAGGTCATACCTTTATTTAAATTACCATCTTGAATAAGTAATATTTTTAATAACATTTTAAAGCAAATTTCAACCTTTTTTAAAGAAAAAGTCTTTAACTGTTATCTGACGTGTCTTTTGATTCTGAATTTTAAGGAAAGCTGCACTACGAATCGAATTAAGTTCTTTCAATATTTTCTCGCTTGTATTATTGCGCATAAAGAAATTTCCAAAGGTGTCAATACAGTAGATAGCATTTTGAAAAGAATGTGGGATTATGTCTTCATTTTCTTCTGCAT
>KK121583.1:81514-92161 GCA_000611955.2 Stegodyphus mimosarum | reverse complement strand
ATGTTCATCTTGTAAAATATTTACAATCAGTTCTTCAACTATGCATAAGTCTGACGTCATTACATTGGCATCACAGTTCACGCATTCCTCTAATGTAACGTCTAATCCCAGTAGTTTCCATGCTTCTTCATCCATAATCACAGTTTCATCACCATTTTCATCGTCAAAGCTTTCACTTGATCCTGGGTTCGAAAATCCCCCCTTAATGAAGCAATCTTAATTGTTTGTGGTTTTACTTCAATCCAGGCAAGTGAAATCACATTCGTAGCCTCAAGCATATTTAAACTTTCCTGTGATGCCCTGTACTTATACTCTGAAGGGCTATTTGAACCAACCTTTACCTGTAGAACATTTTCAAATTTTTAATGACATCCGGATCTAATGGCAGAGTTTTAACATATTTGAAACATCTTGGTTTCTGTGGCTCTCCGATACCTAAAAGAGTCATTTGTACAGTGAGACGTGAGACGTTCTTTACTTTGCTTAGCAACATGACGCTGGTCACCTTTGAAAGCTAGAGTTCTTGTAAGCATAAATTTAAGAAAGAACAGTTTCATCAACATTAAACATATCTTTTAATTCCCATCTATTTTGGTGGCAAATTGAGCCACTCCTCAACCGACTCGTACTAATGATTTTTGTTTCTCCATTTATTATATGGCGCAAGCAAGGTTCCTCGAAATGCTATTTCTTTTGCCTTCTCGATTAATGTGAAGCCATTCACTGGAATATTGGATGCACTACACTCCATGAAACATTTTAGCGAAATGGACTCTGAAAATTTTCGATCTTGAACACGTTATTTCTTTGAAGCAGACTGCCACAAATTTCTTCTCTTTCTTCAGCTTTTTGTATATCATACACATCAGTTTTTAGTGTTGTCTCAGGAATATCCAGTTCTTTGTTAATTCCTGTTTCATCCAACAAAAATTCTATCCAAATTCTTTTAGGATTTGAATTTTATCTTTTAACGAAACTACTTTTCGAGACATTTTGTATTAATTAATTTTGCTCCACCTACTTTAGTTCACACAACGTTCTGTTCAGAAAGAAAAAAGTATTTAATCTCTATCTGATTTCAACAACTACCTGGCTATCAACTCCTGTACCAGTGATTGTGATGTCCTGTGCCTTTATTTCCTTATCCTATCCTTTATTTTTTCCTCATCCTTTATTTATTTCCTTATCCTATCCCAAATTCTGGAAAAAATACTTGAATAGTGGGACTGCGAATTGTTAAACCAATGCAGTACGTCAATCTAAAGCGACTTATAAACAAAGTTATGAGACGTATAAAAGAAATATTCTATTATTAAAATAAACAGCATTGAATCTGGACCAAGATGAAACGATGTATAAATGTAGAAGACGAATAAACAAGAAACGTATAAAAGGTACTATACTGTATTAATAATATTCCCCTCTCGGTATTCAAGTGGTAAAACTAAGAGGATATACGCGACTAAATGCGGTATTCGCCGAAGAGGGTATATGATAGAAAGTGTGGCAACAGTTAGATTCATCGCATAGTAATGAGTTGCCATAGTGACGACAAACTCATAAACTTTGAAACGGCAATTATTACACTTTTGACCTTTGAGTTTGTATCAGCATAAGTTTCTTTCACGTACTTAGATATTATTAACTGGTAACTAACTAGATAAATAAATAAGTATTTAAATACTAATGGAGTCATATTTTAAATACTTATCTCTACCTCCTAAGAAAGTATGCGTTCCCTATAAATAAAGTTTTCATCAACCCCTAGTCTAAAGAAAAAAATTAAAGTCTTTGTGGGGAAAAAATCAGATCTTTATTGCAGACACAGACTGAAAATTTTTTTAAGTTTTAATCTAACTACCACAAGGTGAGAAATAAAATTTAGTTTATGTTATTTTTTGTTGCTCATCTGGTGTTCGGGCGTTCTTTTACATTAGAATAAACCTTGCAAAATATCGTAGATAGATAACAGCGAGCGCCTATCTGTGGCCAAAGGCCTTCAGACATCTATTGGCGATAGAATCTATTGACGTCTATAGAATCTATTTAACTATCTAAGTGCTTAACTATTTAACTGTCTCTTTAATAAGATCTATTTGACATCAATTAGCGATAGAATGACTTTTTACCCATCTTCATTCCAGCTTTGAGCGAAATAGTCATGGGACGTGGAACTCGAATGCCTCATATCATTATATTACCAACAGATTCTTAAAAATTCTTCTTTTGTTCCATCTGCAGATTTTGCGTGCCTTCGCCGCAGATACTACAATCACGAGAGTCATTCATTACCTTAGCCGCAATTCGAAAAGAAGCTATTATCTGTTTTGTTTCTTTTCTCAAGACGCGAAGAAGATAATGTTACAATTGTTGATTCAGATTCAGTCAGAAATGAGTTCCACTTTTAATGGAGCTGATTAAAAGTATATTAAGCACATCCACGTAGTCAGAGAGAATATAGAAATAGATTGTTTGCTCTGAATGTAAATTATTTTTCCTATCAGTAGCATTTGTTAAAGATAAAGTGAAAAGTCAATAACTGGGGCATTATTCTGAGCTTTAATTAATTTGCTTAAGCAAGTACACAATAAGAAAATTTCCAGAAAGCAAGAGATTTAATGTAATTTAAAAGATCTTAATATTGCTGAAAGAATAATGAGTATGCATCAGATTTTATTACCAATATCACTTCTTTAATCTTACGTCAATGAAAACTGGAGAGGATGTTCGTTTATTGTGTTGAGAATAAACTGAGATAATTTTGTAATAAAAAAGCATATTATGAACTTCCAAGTGAAAAGGTCTTCTAAAAGTTTCTAGAGAGCGGTGCGTTAAGAATTCAGTGTAAATTTTTATGCAGTTATAACTTAATTTTTATAAAAGATATTCCATCCTCTAAAGTGAAAGAATAACTTGATATCCTACATATAATTTAAAATACGTAACTTAAATTAAATCATAACAACATCAGCTATCAAAATATAATTATAACTTTAGATAACATTTTCTAGTTTCTCTGATATTAAGTGAATTAAATGGAATTAAATCCTCATAAAAGGCAATTAGACTCATTAGTTCCCTTTTATAATTAAATACATGGCTTAATTAAATCAATCTTAATTAAGTTTAAAAAATGAATGCTGCTTAATATATGGCATAATTAAATTAACCAAAAGAAGTAATCTAATTATAGATGTTTCCAGTTTACCTGAAATTAGGCCACTTCGTTTGAACGTAGCTAAAACAAATAATGAAATCAAATTCAGTCCATTTGAAAGCCTAAGAAATTATCTAATCCTGATATCCATGAAATATTGAATAACAAGAGAGTGAACGCGGCTCTAAGATTGTGAGTCACTGTTTCTACAATCCCTGAAATTTCGGTGGACCTGGATTACATCATCACTTAGTAAAATGTTCATAACATCCATAATCATTTCCACTGAATGAAATTTTCTTTTACTTTAGCTCAATTGGGAGAAATACATGGTTTTAAAATTTCACTAACACGTACAATGCTAATTCAATTTATCTTTTTTAGACTAAACGATATTGTTACTTTAATGTAATATAACATATACCACTCAAGTAATGCTAGGAATGGATTTATACAATACTCAAGTTAGTCTGTACTACATTCAGTTTTTCAATACAATAGATTACTATATATTCTAATTATTCTAAGTATATTCTATAATTCTAATTATTAGCATATTCTAAGTATATGCTAATCTAGTATATAATAAATATATGCTGGTATACTATATATTAAGTATATACTAATCTAGTATATACTAATAAATACTATATAAAGTATACACTACTAAGAATATAGTAGATTAAACAAGTGTACATGAGGTCCAGTTGTTCCACAAGCATACGTCAAGAGGTTTCTCTACGAGTACCCGTAGAGGGATTTAAATCCGTGAACTTCTCAAAAGACTCATAGGCAAAAATTACTTTAACTTCTGTTACAGAACGTTCCATTAAAGTATAAAATTGTCTTCCAGAAAATTCCTTTTAGAGGTGGCTCCGGAAGGAGAGTCCGGAAATAGTGAAATGTCAACCTCAAGACCCTCACCCTGGCTTTCATTCATCCGAAAGCGCAGCGTCGCAATTCCACCTGCTTGTATAACTGTAATTGAAATATTCGAATCCGCTAGTCTCAATTCGCAGTCCGCATGCATAATGCAGAGGTAAAAGCAGTTCATAGTGAGGGTTGGACCCCCGAGGCCCAGAGAAGCTATCTCTGTCAATAGGAGAGGATGTCCTCACCGAAGCCGCTGGGGCCACGTTTCCATTAGGCAGATCTCGTGGATTCAGAGAGGATTAAGGGCATAATGAAGAGCTGCGGACGAATGCCACCACACCTGAGGCGACCAGGAGGGTTGAATTAAATAGGGAGCTTCTATTTGGGTAACGCATTGAGAGAGTTTGGACTGAAATAGTTATGAAGGGATGGCTAAGGTATGAATGCGGATTGAAAGCATTAATCTCATTCGGGCCTCGTTTAAACCGTGCTTAATAAATAAATAATACACAAATAAATTTTTAGACTGCAATGTTTCGTCTGGCCTATATTAATATCTCCAGTTTTCTGGAAGGCTTTATATGATTAAAAAAATTAAAACTTAAGAACATTGAATCAAATAACATACGATTAAAAAAATACTTTCATTTTTTTAAATTTAATTTTGCATGCTATAGTAATAAAGCAGGGAACTTTATACCCTAGATTTTTTTATACATTTGAACCTGGTTACAGTAAAAACAAGCTGTGAAAGTGTTCTTATTACTCGCTATTCGTTATGTTACTGATGGTCTGAACACATAATTTCTAATTTCTTAATAATGATTGTATAAAAGGTAGATTTCAGAAACAAGCAAAACATTGGAAGCGGGAAAAAAAAAGAATTTAGCTACATACGATCGATTAACATTTATTGCTTATATATAGTCAAAATACGTTAAATATAGTAAACATAGTTTTTATTCGTATTTTCGAATTTATAAATCAGTCTTGGATTCACTTTATTTCTAAAAAATGAAAAGGAATACCAAATAATAATCAAAACATTAATCAATGGCTATTGTTTACGAATCCAAAAATTTAAGCACATTATAGTTTCGCTTTGTATTTCTTAAATTTGCTCTGAAAACGTATAGTTCTGCAAAACAGCTTGCGATACGCTTACCTCTGACGGTTTAGTCAAGGGGACGCAAAAAATTTTCAGTAATGGTGGAAAACCATGAAATTTTAAAATAAATGCTGATAAATAAAGCAAAATATTCTAGAAGCTTAAATAATTTTTTAAAAAAATGCAAGGAAATCCAATACGACTCTTACTGACCGAAATGTTTATAAAGGTAATCGGTTGTAACTAGCCTAGCTCGTACCTAGTCGTATTGGTCAATTCTTTAAGCATCGCAATAAGACAACGAAGAACATTCTAACGGCATGAAACATACTCTCCCATGTAGCCAGCTTTCCAATTGCGAAAAATTACCTGAATCAAGAACAAATGGAAAGAAATTTCTGCATAATGCCTTTATCAACAAATCATATGCTCAGAAATTTGATCCAAAAGATGACCTATTAATGAAGACAGCCTTTTAAAGATTTAACAAAGTATCCAGCTGGACCACCAGTTACGTTCTAGATAAATCCGTACTGTAATTTCAACACATAAGTTGTGCTTTTTTCATCATTTTGATGTTTTTGTAAATATTATATAAATTATTCACGAGAAATTTACTTTGCTTTTAACCCTTCGTTCCATTTTAATTACTTCATATAAATTACTATTCACTTAGGACTTTGCTTTTTCTTCTTTTTCATGCATTTATACGTTTTACTCGAATTTCTATGTTTCCCAAAATTCGCTGGGCTTTTAATTAATGAATAGTGCTCGTAGGATCCGCCAAATCATCACTACACCAATGAGCCATTTAGATATTATACGTTGCAGCTGATAAATGGCGCTTTATACAATATTCGCTGCAATATTAGTAGACTTTTCTCTCACGGAACTGAAACTACCGAGAATAATACCCCTGACTGGCATCTGCGCCAAGCACTTTTAAAGGATTGACGGGGTGTATCAGCTGAGGACAGAATGATGCTGTTACTCTGCTAAGAGGTAAGCCGATCAGAAGTAGGACAACTTCAAATGTGGGAATGTTTTGACGAAAGGCTTTACGAAACCTTCGTCACTGTTGCATAATTTAGATACCAGACTTCTCAATTTCGAGCAAAAAAGGATAAACGTTTTTTCAGCAGCTATCTAGAAGTCTTAGACTAAAATCATAGCTATTATCAACTAGCACAGACATTGAAAATGCGGTTGAATCGTCTTAAAGAACAAGCTATGTTATCTCTAATAGTGAAAAAAAGCAACCAACTTGTGAAAATAAAATAGCTGATTGTATTAAAGATGCTATTCAGTATATGTTTGGAGAAGAATATGTTCGAAAAATTTATAATTTTTCCTTGTCAAGCAATATAGTTTCTCGAAAATTAAGAATATGTCTGATGATATCAATTTTACAGTAATTGAGGAAATAAAAAATAGACCTTTTTTTTTTCCTATGTACGTATGTTGGCGAATGTATCGATGCATCGACCCGTGCGATTTTGCTTGTTATTGCACAGAGAAATTTTCGGCATATTTCGACTTTCTGTCGATATTACACGATAGGAGGAATTTAATGCCATTAATGATTTTATTTTTTTGAAAACGTTATTGGCTGGAACAGCTGTTACAGGGTTTGTGCAGATTAGATAAATTTATGGCAGCATGTTACTCAGGTTTGCGAAGGCACGTAAAAGTTAGGCACTCCATGTATTTTGGAGTCATTGCTACATTCATGCACAAAGTTTAGCGCTTATTCGAGTCATTGAAGAAAGTACTCAACGAATGTAATTAAGTTCATTAAATTCAGTACAACAAATTTCAGTCTATTCAAAGCATCATATGAGGAGATGAATAGCTGATGTACTATACTCTGTTAGCAAAATAAAGTAAGTCAGTTATAGAGATGCAATTTTTCTATGATCAAAATGTTAAATTTTTCAGAAATCATAATTGGAAAAAAATCATACTGAAATATTTTAAACATATCACAGTGTCTTATCTGAAAATAGTTTTTAACTTAAATGCGAATTCAAAGAGACCTATTAAAAAGATTCCACAGTTCATTCAAACATTAATTTCTGGATTTTTCTCTAGGAGAACAAATTATTGAGTTTTCAACCGATTTCCTCCTTCAAGGCCATCTTTACAAAAAGACATTATTTCGTTTTGGATTTCAATCAGAAAAGAGCATGAAGAAATAAATGAAAAGTATTAAAATGTTTACTATCACATGCAAATTCGGAACTTATGTAAAAGGTTTCTCATCTTAAACGTACATTAAAACAATTATCCTAACACATTTGATATTACTTCCGGTTTTAAAGGCTCTACTCTCAAAATTTGAGCATCAATTCAATATTGACTAATAAAAGTTGTTGTTTTAATTTATTATTATTATTACTATTATTATTGCTAGTGTTCAGATATACAATATGATTCAGTATTTATCAGTTTGCGTTTAAGTGTAAGGGTTATAAGCTTTTTCTTGCAAATCAAGTCTTACATTTAATTTTAGTATAAATGCAATTATAAATTAATTAATTTCAAACTTATAAATTTAGAATTTCACGATAGAATAGCACTATTTTAAGAATACTTAGAACTTTTAGTAAAGATTTAATTTAGATTTAATCAACAGCCAATAAATTAATCAGTTCATTCATTTCCTTTACACTAAAGCTGATATTTAAAATAGTTACAGTATATTGCTAATATTACGCATTTGTTTAAAAATATGTATTTTCACTTCGCTTATTTAAAAGAAATAATATGATGATTAATATTTGA
The DNA here is from genome assembly GCA_000611955.2 of Stegodyphus mimosarum. Classification (NCBI taxonomy): domain Eukaryota; kingdom Metazoa; phylum Arthropoda; class Arachnida; order Araneae; family Eresidae; genus Stegodyphus; species Stegodyphus mimosarum. Next base: position 84,239 of record KK121583.1, on the reverse strand, counting down.
CTACATTTCCTGACCTTATCCATTGCAGTTTATTAATTATATGGTATTAAAATAAAACAATACTAGGATATATTGCTGAAATACTGATGAAGATGAGAATCTGAGCAGAAAGGTTAGGAACACTCTGTAACTAAAGTGTCTTATTTAAGACGTATGCGAAAGGGAAAAGTAGTGGGAACCGCTATTGCAAAATCATTATTTGCTTAAAATCCTTCCAAAATCATCTAATATTTCTATTGTATTTTGAGCTTCCATGTTCATGGCTACCTACTTTTATATTTTGTGCAGTCATTATGAAAAAATGTTTGAACGTAATATTTATAAATTTGATTTTATAAAGGAGTTCTATTCTTTACGGTCACAATTTTCTTGTAAACAAGTCCAACTACACGCTAAGAATGCGTACAGTGAACGAAAAGCAACAGCTTCAGCTGGGAGCATGATATTTAGAACTGATATATAATTTTTCTGTTAAAGACAGGTGAAAAGATGTTTTAAAAAAGAAAGTAGTTTGGCAGACATTAAATTATAATTAGTAGAATACATTAATTTATATGTATGCTCGTAAGAAAAAAAAGCGATACGATTTATTATTAGAATTTTTTCAAAGTTCTGAGGAAAACATTTTTTATTTAGTTAAATATGTAGTAAGAATTTAACTTAAATTATTTAATTATATTATTAAAAAATGGAAAATTTGCTAATTTGATTATTCCAAAGTATATGGGGTATATATGCTTACACGGAAGACTTAAAATAAACTGTATCATGTTTATCTTATAAATACCTGAAGGAAAACACGGAAAAGTGGACGCAGCCAGACCATTCTCCAGGGCTCGAGCTGATAGTATTCAACGATCTGAGGCAGAAACCGAAAGCAATTCGAATAAAGATAACGAAATTCTTCTAAAATTTATTTTGACGAATTTAAAAGAAATATAGAATGCATAAATAATAAAGAAAAAATATAGAATACATAAAGACTCCTTTCCTAAGCGTTAACTTCAGATAGGTTATTCGAATATGGTTCGCACAAGAGCTATATGACTATGGGGAGAAAAGCTTTCGTGGAGGTCTTTCTTTAGGGAAACTAATTCTTATTCACCTTACACATGAAGGAAACCATGAGAACTAACCAGGAAATCAGCCCATTATCTTAGATTCGAACCCAGGTCCAACTGCCAGTATGCAGTAGTCTTAACCACTCAGCACTTTTCTTTCTTTCTGTCATCGACAGAACAGCTGGTCCAATGAGGTAGGTGATCCTCAGCTTATTGAATCTCTTCAATGGAATGAAAAAAAAAACATAAAAAAGGGAGAACTAAAGCTTAGAGCAATGTCTTCCAGGGTTTGACTATATAAGGTGAGGTATATTAGAAGGATAGGATCAAAAAGGAAAAGTACATGGTGGGAACACTACTGTTCCAGTATTTTAACATTTTAATTATACGTTGGTCATACAAATGTAATAAGGCTTGTGTGGAGATGCAAGCATATATGTAAATTTGAAACGGTTAAAAATGTAACGGCTAATAACATAAAGCATGGCTTAATACAGATGAAGGAGTTACAGGGTGCTTTACTAAATACAAAATATTACGCTGTTGACTGGCCGTATTAAATTATTATTACAAGTTTTATCTTCTTGTGATAATAAAAGCATGGGAAGTACAGGCCTTAATGTAACAACTCGGTCACTAGTAGGACAAGCATTATTTTAAATATATGAAAGAAATTATGTTGTATTAAATGGATAAAGAATCAGATAACTGTTAGCCAAGTCTGCTAGATGAATACTCTGTTAGCAAGAAACATTCTTATAAATTGAAATTTTTATCTCTTCCTATGTTATTTGAATATGTTTTCTTAAAGGTCAGCACCAAGAAACATATATATATATTTTCATTATGAAAGGAAACAAAAATTAATTTTTGAAATAATTAAAGAAAAATTAACCGGAAAATATTATAACAAACAAAATGAAATATAATACACCTCTTTTTTTATTTTCGTTTTTACAATTTTCCATGAAAAAATGAAGGCGATTAATGGCTGAAAATATTAAATGAGATTATTTTATTAATCCTAATGACAAGAAACGTAATTAATCAATAAACGCTTTCAGAATTAAACAGCTTTTCTTAAATAACAATGGTAAAACATGAAATCATATTTCAAAGCATTTCTTTTAATAATCAATTAATATCAACAGTTAACCAAAAACTTACTTACAAAGCATTTTACATGACCACAAATCATTTACAAAAAGTTTGAAAATTAAAATATAACATTAATTTATTTTGCCAGCTTTAGACCTCCGTTTGTCCGAATCATACTAGAAGGGCTCAACTATCTCATCCACTTCGGCCTCTAGCAAAATTAGGAAATAATATTTATGGCACACATGGCGAAACTGGGGCTTATTAAATTTATGGGGCCCATTGAATGCAACTTGTGCTGTAAAAAGTATAGTTTCATTTTTAATAATTATTGTTTCAAATTTTTATAGCGCTATGTCACGTATTTTTATTAATCAATAATTTAATGTTTTAAATTCGAATAACTATCCTCATAATTTCGAAGCAGTCTCAACTTTAGGTGCGAATCTCAGAAAGATCTAAATATAACTCAGTGAAACAAAGCTCAATGTGAAAATTTTTTAAATAAAGATTGTATTCATATTTTCCTTCAAACGCAAGGTAGAATATCTTTCAGAAAACAAGAC